>JAMKCH010017557.1:0-24266 GCA_023653785.1 Ophioderma brevispina | reverse complement strand
TTGACTTGGCATGGAATGACCCAGTGACATTTCGTGAGACACACTATATAATCTGCTAAAAATTCAACATCACTCAAACACTCGGCTTTATTTGTTGGAAACATGACCGCTCCTATCAACCAGCGATGATCTCCTTGAACAAATGATTTGTTTTCCTTTCTCCAAAAACCCATGCTATAGATATAATATAGCTCATACAATTTTTCTGTGCTGATCTTCAATAAACCTTGATCCATGTCCCGGTTGAAACTTGCATGTTACGGCTAACCCTGAAATCAAAAATTACAAATATGAGAAACGGTTTGACGAAATCTCCATATTTTCAAAAGCTACTACCAAAGTTCAAGCTTGATATTTTGTTCCAATATTGAAGTTAGTGAAAATGATATACAGGAATATTTCTCTTAATGTTTTATATAATGGGGTGAATGCCCAAAATAAACACCATTCATTAACACTGTGTAGTTTTTGTAAGCATTTCCATAATTTTCATAACTGTGAGTTCAAATTTCCTCAATCACTGTTAGTTAGGCATATTATTTTACAACACTCAGGGACACTTTGTTTCTACCTATTTGAGACACAAAATCTGAGCAAATTTTAAATTTTTTTTGTTAAAAAAAAGTAAAAGGATGACCCAAAGATTTTGGGTTTAGGAGTGGGTGTCAGAGATGCCTCCCCAGGTCACTACAAAAACCTGAACTGGTAGAACTAGAATTTTTACAGCTTCTCGGCTTTTTTGCGCTCACTATATTCAAAGAATATAAGCTGTGGGCCACTCCATGGACATTTTACCTTGGCACATGACCTGCTGCCTCATTAACCTATGAGGGATCCTATGGTGCAACTAGACACAAGTTTGGTTTAATTGACTTCAAGTTTCAATTTTTTTTCCTCGGTCAATTGACCCATTTAGCCTATTTTTCAACTTGACACCTCACGTGACCTTTGACCTCAGCACAAAACTTCAACCTCATCAACATATGAGGGATCCCATGGTGAAACTATGACACTTTTCAATTGAGGTCATTTTAAAAAAAACACTTAATTAGTGACATACCACACACACACATATCCACACGCGCAACGGTTTGCTAGTGGTCCTGCCGGTTGAGATTAGTGAGCTGGCGGCCCACAAAAACCCTGAAAAAGTGTGTGAATTGGGCTTAAAACCCCCCTAAAGGGCTGGAAATTTAAAAAATACATCGGTCCTCGGACCACTTGTGTCGCCTGCCGTCGCGGTTTGTGAATGATAGGCCTCACATGACCTTTGACCTTGATATGTGACCTTTGACCTCATAAACAAATGAGGGATTGCATGTAAACTCCATAAACCAAGCTTGGTTCCAATTGCACTTCAACTTTTCAAATGAGGTCAATTTTACATTTTCAGCCTATCTTACAACTTAACCTCACATGACTTTTGACCTTGGTATGTGACCTTTGACCTCATCAACAAATGAGGGATCCCATGTTGCACCTATGACTCAAGTTGGTTCCAATTGAACTTCAACTTTTCAAATGAGGTTAATTTTACATTTTCAGCCTATTTTACAACTTGACCTCACATGACCTTTAACCTTGGTATGTGACCTTTGACCTCATCAACAAATGGGGGATGTCATGTTGCACCTGTGACCCAAATTTGCTTTAAATCCATCAAAGTATGTGGATATTACAGGCAAATGTTAACCCTTTTTCACAACCGACAACAACAACAGACAACTGACTACAGTGGACAAAGTGATCCCTATGTGTTTTTCTGCCTTAAGGCAGGCGACACAAAAATGTGGAAATTTGGACGAACAAAAATCCTGAATTCAGGGTTATTCTCTGAAAAATGGCTTCTCTGGGTCAGTCGCAGAGGGCAAACAAACATTTTTTTCTTGGCCTTATGAGTTAATTTGTTGTGTAAGTGCAAGAAAGTCTTAGCTGCAACATGAGATATCTATGTGCTGCCATGTAACTCATTTTCATTGAGTCAGTGGCTCCTTGAAATGGATCTTCAGGTGGCACATTAATAAAACCTTTCGTAAATTATTATACAAAGAGTGTAGTACATGGGGTATGTAATTGATGCTTTGGTTTATTTTTCATATCCCAATTTTTGACACCAGTTTTTTAGAATTTCATGGAGAATCTGGGAAATCATGAGTGTCATCTTTTAAAATCTGTCTTGATGTTTTATAAGGGGGGATATTTGTACAGGGGTTAAACAATAAAAGTGTTTTAAATTGTTTTAACATATAACAAATCTGTTTTTTGGGTTGCTCATAATGTTTCTCCCTTTCCTCCCGCCTTTTCCTTCACCTCCTCTTTTATATAACTTGACCTCAAGACCTTTGCAATGACCCTGGACTTATTTCATCTGAAAATTTTTCCTGTTGCATATAAGGCCTAAGTTTGGTTGCAATTGGACTTCAACCTTTCAAGAACATTGCAATTTGATGTGTTCATCACGGAGCCATTAACTTGACCCCGATGGACCTTTGACCTTGGTAATGTGACCCTTGACTATGAAGGTCCCTCCAAGGGGCATACATGTCCCCAAGTTTCTGTAGCAAGTGGACTTTCTTTCCATTTTTCTTCTTGAATGAGGTCAATTTTTTTGATGTTTTAGGAAGTAAGAAAAGTAGCCCATTTTATTTTTAACTTTATCTTGTGACCTTTGCCCTTGGTAAATGTACCTTTGACCTTGGTATGTAACCTTTGACCTTGCTATGTAACCTTGACCTTGTATGTAACCTTTGACTGGTAATGTAAACCACAATCCCTTTCACCTCATTATCTTATGAAGGTTCCAAGGGGGATCAATACTCCAAGTTCTGTAGCTACTGGGGACTTTTACTTCCCAAATGAAGCCCAAAATTTGATGTTTTCATCCTATTTTTTATAACTTTACCCTCACATTTCTTTGACATTGGTATATGATCCTTGACCTCATTGACGTGTTAGAGCAAGGCACATCTATGATCCAAGTTTTGTAGCATTGTACTTTTACTTATGTCATTATGTCCAATTTGAAAATGTTGTTCATTCACATCCATTTTTATAACTTGAACCTCATCTGACCTTGCCCTTGGTATGTTGACCCTTGACCTCATCCATCATATGTAGTTTCCCAGAGACATTTACCCAATTTCTGTAGCAATTGGACTTTAACTTTCTCGAATGAGAAACTTTATTTGAAACTTCTAACCTTTGAAAACATGAATGGCCATACGGGCACACGGCCACAGGTCAGACAGATTAAGGACTCGGGAAGTGTTGCTTCTGCAATTCTGCCGGCATCAGGCACACAAAAAAAATGTAATATAGATTTCTGGGTTTACCTTTCAAAGTGGACTTTTACAGATAGACTAGTGACTCCCAGTATACCCTGTGGACCACAGCATATTTGCCCTCTTAAATTATCACAAATGTCATTGACATGCTACCTGTACATTTTCGGCTTCTATAAATAAGACAAACAACTTGGCAAACATTTTTAAAAACAAACTGATGAAATAAAAATTTTACCCCAATGTGACATGAACCCTTTTTGGGCCTTTAACTCTTGAGTCTAAACCCTCAAATAGGGCAAACTTTTAAAACCTTTCGTAATCCTTGAAAGGTACTGAACATCGTTCGTTCGTTCGTTCGTGTTCACAAGGTATATTCTTGAAATGGCTTGTGGTGGTGTCGGATCCGGGCCCCCGCGTGTATCCATGATACGGACCTCCTAACATGCCCCGCGTTTTTTGAAACTGGGGGCGGATTGGGAACAGTCCGAGGGGGTTTAGACACCCTACTCTATTCGACACTGACTGCGATGTACATGTACAGTTGTGACTCTCTGTACACGGGACCGACGGCTTAACTTCCCCCCTCCGAAGGACGGGATGCTTTCATGATGGTCATTTGCCCATCCAAGTGAACCATGGAGGAGAGCGGTATTCTGTATCTAATCAATAGCTCGTATACAGATTAAATCCAGAATTGAGCACAACCGAGTAACTCCCAGCAAGTGACCCCACCGGGAATTCGAACCCCCGGATTTTGTTTTGGTATATTTTGCGCAATAGGCATCAACCCTAGAGCAACCCTAACCACTAGACACGCTCTCCCACAAACTGAACCGGTACTGAACATTATGGTATCTTTAAACACATTTGGGCCCCTGTGTAACCTTGCCCAAGAATACTCCAGAACATCATTTTTTCAAAATGACAACCCATGATTTTTTGACTCCTCATACAATTTTGTTTTGAAAAACCTTGGTTGCTAGATTGTCATGAAATTTTTCATCAACAAAAATAAGAGTTCCACATGTACTATAAGTTTAAAAGCACATCATATGTCATTCTCATAATCATAATGAGATTTATACTACATAATAGGTATAACGTGATAAAAATATGGGCAATAAAAATGAAATCCATGAGACTAAGCACAATAACAGCAAAAAAAAAAACCTTGTGTGATGTGAATATCTATGACGCGAGAAACATAAGTCAGCATACCTCATGGTAAACATTCCATGCACGGACTCAGACATTGTACTCCATTACACAATATGTAAAGGTAAACAATAAAATTACATGCAACTTTATAATGATGTGATCTATTCATTCAAAATATTCATACTTACACCAAACAGCTCTTTCTCCATAGAAACTGTGCAGGTTGTCATTGGGATTGGCAAGCCCTGACAATAAAGAAAAAAATAGATTTATTAAAAATAATATGCATAAACCATTCATATACGAACAATTACAATTTCATTATTTATGTTTACTAAATTATGTTTTACATGAATGCTGGCAAATTTCAAGAGTCAATTTTTGAGATCTCCTACTGCCTATAGATTTTGTTGAGGTTCCTATTTCCAGTTTATTAATAAAACAACGTTTTTAAATCCTGTTTGTCCGCCCCTCTAACGGGGTGGCCAGATTCACCCCACACGCAAGCACTCTGCGTGTGAGGATTCGTGTTTGTCTCTTTGGTCCAACGTTGTTGTTGAAAAACCATTTATTGGAGCAAAGATAATTGACGCGGATGCCCTTCCGGATGCCAATCCACATTTTTCGGCGGTGGGCCTAGCCTTTTCTGCAACATGCCCACCATGGCAAGCAGCAGGTCTGGATGACCCCTTTGCCATTAGCTCCCAGACCTGACGGCCCTTTGTAGGTCAGATTTCTTGTTCAATTCTACCATGGTAACCAGCTCATCAGATTTCCCATTAAACCCCGATGGGGTTGATTGTTTAGCAGCGGTGACACTCGGCCCTGGGACAGGGGTACTGGTTACCAGTATACCAGTAACAGGCCCTCAAAGAAACTGATCTGACCTTATATCTAATGCATAAAGATGTATGGCTAGTATCTCAAAAGCGAGTATAAGTTAAACCTGTTTAGTCCTTCATGAATGGACAATTTCCTTTCACTATAATCTGAAAGTAATTATTTAATTATGTAGAGAAAATTACAATCAGCTCAACACTTTCGGGAGCATGTGAATGGTAAAAGGTCCATTCTCCTAGAACAAACTCTAGTTACACCCGGTGTCTTAAGTTAGCTGCCCTTTGAGAATACCAGCCAATAGATAAATACCAAGATTCTCTGTAACCTAGGAATCTCGCTTTTTCAATTTGGAATTGAGTCAAAAGGACCATGAAGCATCTTGTTCTTTTCAGCAAAAAAGTAAGAATATAAGGCTGTCAGTCACATGTCAGAAGTTGGAATGAGTCAATCCCCACAATGCAATGTTTTTGGAGCAATTTCCACCTAAATACAATGTGACCCCACAATATAACCTATCTTAACACATAAAATAATTGGTTTGTAGATATGTCTCCATATGACCTTTGACTTTGGCATGTGACCTATGACTGCATCAAGAATGAAGGGATCCAATGTTGCACCTATGACTCAAGTTTCGTTTTCATTTAGGTCAATTTTACATTTTTCATCTTACAACCACTTTACCTCACATGGCCCTTTTTGACCTTGGGATGTACCTTTGACCCATTAACAATGAGGGATCCAAGTTGACCTATGACTCAAGTTTGAACTTCACCTTTCAATTTAGTCAATTTTACAATCTTCAACCTATCTTACAACTAATGACCTCACATGACCTTTGACCTTGGGCTGTTGGGGACTTTTTGAACCTCATCACAAATCGGGATCCCATGTTTCAGCATCTGTGACTCAAGTTTGGTTTAAATCCATCTTAGTATGTGGATATACAACAAATGTTAACCCTTTTTCACAACACATCAAAATGCACCACACAGACTACGACTACAGTGGACAAAGTGATCCCTATGTGTGTCTTCCTGCCTTAAAGCAAGCGACATACAAAAATCCTTTGACTTGGACACTCTTTTTAGCCCACAAAACATTAATATTTAAGTTATTTTTTAGCATGATCATGATCTTGTGGTTCTGAAATTTCTTGATTCACGTTTCAATCCCTAAGTTACTGACACTGCATTTTTTACAGTAACCATATAGGCCAGCATTGCAATGCATTAAGAGGGATTGGTTAAAAAAAACAAACGTTATGGCAAAATGTTTACTTTTTTGTGAAATGTTGATTTTTTGACATTTCCCCCCACCCCCCCTGTCCGACCCAGGGGAGGGCCCTTGGGGATGGATGACCATGGTTAGTAGGAGCTTGTGCCTCCTACAATATATCTACGGTTGGGTCCTCTAAAGCTCATCTGGAAAAAGAGAAGTTATGGCAAAATGTTTACTTTTTTGTGAAATGTTGACCTTTTTTGACATTTCCCCCCACCCCCTGTCATACCCCAGAGGAGGAACACGGGGGAATGATCCATGGTTAGTACGGGCTTGTGCCCTCCTACATTATATCTAAGTTTGGGGTAACTCTAGCGCATCTTGAAAAAATTAATGGCAAAATGTTAATAACTTTTTTATGTTTCCCCACCACCAGCGTCCTGTACTACATACATACATACAACCTTACATACACTCCAACATTTCCATTTCCTAAGCGGATTTTTAGGCAATCCGTCCAAAAAATGAGCAATATTGAGGAAAGTAATTTAAGAAAATGATCATTGAACGGATAACCTTCATCTAGTCCCAAGCCATGTTAAGAATTTCTTGAATCGGATGGTCTACACATAAACAGCTTCATGCCTCTCTTACCACTAACTTTCCTTCATCGGTTAAACAACAACAAATACAACCTAAATTATGCTGGCTACTTATACCGTGTCCAACAAACAAAACTTTAACCTAAGGTGCCCCCCTCATTTCAGGTCTTTAATAATAATTTATACAAATTATAATACATATTACAAAGTAATTGTTTCTTAGCTTTTCAAAACAGCAAAACCCCAATGACCTTGGGGGGGGGAACACTCTGTACTGTCACAGCTTAAGTCAAAATGGCAAAGGATGTGGCCCTGGTTTTTTTTTTTAAATGTTTTCATGATGTAATACTATATTTTATGTTAAACAAAAATCAGATGATGAATAAAACAAGAGACAAGTTACTTTAAAGCTCTTTTTTCAGCTCCGGCCAGAATTGGGCGAATATTGGGAGCTGTTTATGATAACGTCACAGTGGTTTCTTCTCATTCTCACCCAGGGTACCGCCATTGGACGATTGCATAAAATTATTTGTTCTGCCACCAATGCCATCTGCCATATTTTCTGCCATCTCATACGTCATCAGACATAGCAGAAACATTGCAGAACTGGAGCTGTTTGCCCACTGCATTATGGGGCCCTTGTTATGTCCCTTAGCTGTTGAAGCTCTAGTAATTATATTCCGAACCGCGGAGGTCCATACTGGAAGTGATGAATGAACGTGAGAATTGATTACGGGAATCTGCGACTGTTACAGTCAGAAGCCTGGCCAGCTCCGTGGCAAAACTGGTAAAAGTGCAGGAAACCACCATGACGTCATCGCGAAACCATGTTGCCAAACTCTGTTTAAAGGTCCATTGAGGAGCCTACTTGGGTGGGTGATGTTTCATCTTCTCTCTCACAGTGATCATTTTTTTTTTACCAAATGCATATTTAAAAGATCACCCATTTTCCCTTCAATTGATACCAAAGATGTACCCATTTTGACTTCTCTTTAAGAAGAATTGTGTCCATTTTAATTTTCATGTCTTTGAGGTCTGACATACTTGTGAATGTGGGTTGCACAATTGGATCTTCCTTACATTGCTACCTATCATTGGCACAATAAAGCAGATATTACTGCAAATGCCTCAAAAATCAGAATCAGTCTTTAGGTTAATTTAAATGGATATAGATGGTGTGCATATTCATGCTGTAGCTTGTAGTCCCCCATACTCACAGATTCAGATGCGTATAAAAATACTGTTAAAGTTAATTGAACACCCACATAAAGCTCATATTTTATTATTTAGAGTAATTGAAGGATTTCTATATTTTTGGTGTCATCCTATTATACCGAAACCACTTATTTTTTCTTTTTCTTTTATTTTTGTACACTATGAACCAGTAACTCATAATTTCGTAAAATTTCTTGGTCCTCTAATTTTAGAGGTTGGGATTGGGATTCAGGGTCAGGTTAGTATTAGGATTTAAAGTTACGAGTTAAAACTTATGTTTGAAAATTAGCGGACAAATGAATATGACATCTATCTCTGTATTCAAATGTAATTGCCCCCCTATCAACCTGCATGTATTAAATCAATTAAGTTTTCATAATATTTGATATTAAACAACATCCTAACATCTTTGTTTGAATCATATTTCCTGTAAGATACCACCTGGTACAAGGTCATCTGAATTGAGCGCTGTGGTTTTTCTCCTCTTTTGAGCATTCTTCTAATGGCTTCTATATACCTGAAACATTAAATACGAAAGTGCACTTAACGGCTGGACTCAGGATTTCAAAAATTTTTTTTTTGTGTAGTAATTACCAATAGTCATCTAGACTTACAGATAGTCACCTTAAAAGCTACAGGGGCAACAAGAAATTTTTGAGGTACCCCAAAATATTGTGTCATCATAAGTACTTTCAAATAGATTTAAACACTCATATATTCTTACCCTTGGATTTGCTACAGACATGTTCTTAAAAGAGGACAATGTTATTGTGATTGCGTATATTTCAATTGAAAACATATGCTGAATTCGTATTTCTCCTATACGAATTAAGAATTGCACAATTTTGTACCAAGAAGCATTGCCCGCTAATCCTTTCAGATGGGTATATTGTTGATGGAAGCTTTACATCGGGGCAAAACGCAGAACTTTGATTTTTTTAGGGACACCTGATACTGTGAAATCTCTCGTTGTCACCTTTAATTCCAAGTTAAGATGAATCGATTTCCGTTTTCATGCCAGTAAACATTTATCACGAGTAACAGTGCCATAATACTGTGTATCACAAAATTCCGGATCCGGAATTTTATAATCAAACTTGTTGATTTTTCTATGAAGGACCGATTTGAGCTTAGTTATTGGGGGGGGGGGGGGTTTTTGTTTTTTGCACACATTGATTAGTTTATGTGCCATGTCCTTTGTGTATATTCAAAAACCCTCTGATTTGGATTTTGTAAATTTTCTTTCTCAGCCGGGAGAAAATCATCAGGAAATCTCCTGAGTCAGCCTTTAAGTACATTAATACCAGTCTGCACTGTGATACAGACATTTACTTCTAACAGCAAAATGCACCATCAAAATCATCTGAAATTTGAAAATAACCTTTCAGGATATTCAAACATACACATACCCACAAGCAAAAACACACATGTCCACACACATGTACACCCACCCACATACACACACAAAAAATAAACAAAGTTGCTAAGATCATGAAATGCACCTTTAAAGAACTAAGGTCATTGTACTGATGTGATTTATCAGCCTTTCATAGGGCACTGTGTTGTAATTCCCATCTGTTCATGGACAGATAAGTACAATATAAAATCTGCACATAAAATGAAGCACAATATTGCGCTTAGGTCAACAGTTCAATTGACATAAAATCCTCAATTTTGTGGGAGTTAAGTCAAGGGCCAAGGGTAAAGATCATGATATGCCCCTTTAATCCAATTTGTTTCTATTTTGCTTGATTGTACTTGATATGTAATGCACTGTGGAGCAACATTATAGTATTTCTGCAGCTGTTGCACTTTATCAATTGCGCTGAAATCTGCACAGGTGCATGTAACTACTGGTTTTTAGAAAATGTAGTATTATTTATATCTGGCTTCTGAGTGTTACACACAACACTTTGTATTGAAAGTTTTGATTGAAGTCCCCATATGCAATGCAATATTTTTAAAAATATTGTATCACATCCAGGCATTTTTTAGCTATCAAATATTGTATCCTATCAATAGCGAAAATTTGCTGATACCTAGTGGTCATCGCAACTATAACAAAACGCTGCAGCAGCGGAGCATGATTACCCACTGCACCACTATGAAAAAAATGGCTTCATCCAGATTGGCAAGTCTCAGTGATGAGGAATTTAATGAGCATTTGAAGAATGATTGGTAATTGACATTACCAAGGATATCAATTTCACATGTAAAATTTTGCTTTCAAAGGGCCCTGATAAAGCTGCAGAAAATCGGGAACGGCAATGTAAGATACCACAAATCCATTGATGAGAATTACATTATTAAAACACTGTATCGTTCCAAGGTGTTTGATCAAGACTCACCGACCAGTACAACACAAGGTTTGGTTTGATATTTAAATAATATTTAATGGCTTTATCGTATGATATAAGAATATATTGCACTCACTAGAAAAATATTGAACTCAATCATAATCAACTCGTACAATATTCTTCTAGCTCGTGCATTAGTTTGTTGTTTCACACTCAAAGCCATTTAATATTATAGAATTATGTATTGATACTGAATCTCAATCCTATAATAAACTTAATATTGCTCACATTCAAAACACATTTCAGGTGTTCTTTAAAGGTGCGTGTTCCGATCGTCTTTGGGACACCCCCGATTTACCTGGAAGTAGTATCGATTTTGATATCAGATGAAAGGCCGTATTTTTCTCATTGTCGTCCTGAAATTTGAGCCCTCAAATCCATTTCATTTCCAAGATATAAACAAAAAACGTTGTTTTAGTGGTTACCCATCAATATTAGCACAGTATTGAATAGGGCTTTGCAACATGCATTATTGCGTCTACCATCAAAACCGCAAGTTTGTTTCCCACGGTACTTAATGGGGTGTATGTGCAAGTGCCAAGCTCTCATATCAAGTAGAGAACACAATACACAACTCGGAACAACCACCTTTAATCAATGGATTGTGTAAAATCATTTTTTAAAATTCATATTGGCACAGGCTCCCATATTGTATTTTAGACTAGGCTCATGTGCCATGACTTGTAGTATAGATAATGAAGATGGCATATTTTTGCAAATATTTTAGAACTTTTTTTATTGAGTCATTTGAACCAATTAAAGTATTCAGGTGGTTTGTATTTCATTTTAAAGGTAATATCTTGCTTTAAAATGGTAGTAGATTCAATTTTGGGCTACTTTTACTTGTTAAAATATCATAATTTGAGTCAGTCCGGGTCAGAGAAGGTGGTGCCTATGGATGAGGTGCCTACAGATGAGGCGTGTGTTCAAGTATAGGGAATTTTATTGCTTTCACAGCTGAAAAAAATAGAAAACAAAATATATGGCAACACAGTTTTGACAACTGATTTGGATTGTTTATTCCTCTAACTACATCCTGTAGATTTTATGATTTTTCATTGCAGACAAATGTGATATTTCTTAAAAATCTAGTTTGTACATCTTCTATGGAGAATGGGCATATAGAGGGCACTATAACATACAGATCATGACCTTTGTAGGCCTAAATGGCAACATTCCCCAATGGGTTTGTCTGATTTTTACTGGGGTAAGAGCTCTTCTTGGGCCGTCTCCTACTTATATCAGTTGTCAAAATTATGTCGCAAATGCTTAAAATTGTTCTACAAATAAAAGACAATTTTGCATGAGGTCAAACAGCTCAGGCGGTGGCGGCCAAGCCTCATTTATTATAGCAACTCACCAAAATGTCAAAAGAAATTACAGCAATACGGAGTGCAAACCACAAACCAATTTGGGTGCTTTGATGTGGGTCTGTCATGGGTGTTCCCATGACCCACATACGACCTCGTCCTCGTTCGTTATTCATACAAAAAAATTCAGAAATAACCCTTCCAGTGGAGTTGATTCTTCAACTCCAACGGTTTTGGAATAAGAAAATATTCCTTGACAACATATAAAAAATTCAGAATTTTTCGTCAAGATTTCACTTTTACGTGTTAAACCAATGGCGACGTCTGAAATTGGGATTTCTTGGCCGCCCTCCCCTGAAACAGCTGTGCATTCTTGTTTTATTTTAATACATCTTTGTAGCAGCACACAAATGATTCCACACCACTAAATAGATCTGGTCTGGCACACTCTGGCCGAAAAGTGTTTGTGAAAAAGGTACAAAAAAGTGACAGGTCTAAGTTAAAATTGAAAAATAGTAGAAACTGGAACTTCCTGGGCCATATTTTGTGTTATAAATTATTTTAAAGATAAAAATCAGCACAATATCGAGACAAAAAAGTTTGTGAGGCTTACTACTGAGTAATTACAGTACTAATTTTACACCCACCCCAAAGGAATATTTTGACTAGAAGCCACAGTTTCAGAGGGGAACGGAACTCATCGTTGCCTTCATGCTTCAGTAGCTCGAAAAATCTGTGGTAAACTTATGGATTATTCTTGCAGAATGGGATGCAAAGGTCCAGCAGTCCAAGGTAATGCATAATTTAAGCGACTGAGTGGCTTCGTTAATGAGAAATTTACGTTTTAATTAGGGCCATTTTGTACATACACCAATGGCAATTTATTTGGTGATGTGCAACCAAATGAACTGTTTTATGTATCAATTTGTTAGCAATTAATCTGGCTACAAATTAAAGCTAGTATAAATTTGGTAATTAATTTGGTTAATTACATATAATTAAAATGAACCAATATGTGTAGCTGGTGATATATCAAACTTGTGTAGATCTGATGCATAAATTTTATTTGTGGGCTATACTTTTACAAGTCTTGTTGTATTCCACATATTAAATTCTAATCAATGAGCCATAATTTAAAATTGTAGGCTCTTCAATTATGAATAAAAATAGGGACAGTGGTCCCATATAGGTCCTCTGATTATGTGGTCAAAGAATAAGTGTAGAGCAATATAACGACCCTGAGTGACCCCTGAATGACCTTTGATTTCATCTGTTACCAAACATAAGACCCCTTGTCTCAATGTTAAAGCATACCAAGTATGAACTTATCCATCACTGCAATAAAAACCTACAGTAAGTTGAAAGTGCCAACCAAAAAGTGTACACTAGAGCAAAATAATGACCCCAAGTGACTCCTGAATGACCTCTGACCTCCTCATTTGTTACCCCACAAAAGATCCCTTGTCTCAATGTATAATCATACCAAGTATGAACTTGATCCATCACTGCAATAAAAAGCTATTAAGTGTATACTAAATGTTTGACAGACACACACACAAATCAAGCTGACATTAGGCCTTTCCGATTCCATCAGAAGACCTAAAAACAGATCAAGGCATATTATAGGCAAAGCCTGAGGAAAAGATGCTGCCATTACATTTGAAATATTTTTCATTGCATTTTCAGTCATAACTCAGAGGGTGTTTTGAATCAATCCCATGATGCATAGCAATGTGCCTATACTGTACTGTACTAAACACATGTCAGTACTTGGGATAAAAAGTGTTCTAAAAGTTTAAAGGTGCAACGAGAGATTTTGAGGCACCCAAATATTTTGTCATAATAGTAATTTCATATAGATTAGACACTCAATAGATTTCTTGCCTTGTATTTGGCTACAGAAATGTCTTAAAAGAGAGGAAAAAGGTGATTTTGATTTGCTTATATTTCAATATAAAACATAGGCCGAATTTCATATTTGCTCCTATGTATACAGAATTAGAAATTTCAAAATTTTTGTACCAAAGAAACATTTCTCAGCTTAACCCTTTCAGATGGGGATATTTTTGATGGAAAGTTTTTAGCCTTTACATCAGGGCAAAAATTAGTACTTACAAATTTTTAGGGACACCTCATATGTGAAATCTCTCGTTGCACCTCTAAGAACCACAAGACATTTCATAATCATGCTAAAAATTCCCCAAGTACTAACGTTTTGTGGGCTAAAATGAGCGTAAAAGTCAGGATTTTTATGTGTTAAGAATAGGATTTTTGTGAGATCACATGACCCTAATGAGGTGAAATTTCCCAAAACTGGTGCATTGTGGGGTCGACTCAATACACCCTCTGGTCATAACTCAAGAACGACACATGCTGTTCAGCTGATCTATAGCTCATTTTGTTCATAAGTGGCACTGTCATGGATGGAGGATTCTACGATGGAGGCATGTGTTAAGTATAGGGAATTTGACTTTTCACAATTTTTTACTATATTCTGGCTCTATCTTCATAACCCAGTACGATATTGCGCTGATTTATATGTCATTGGTTTTGGTTTGACAATTTAGTTAGCTACAAATACTAATAGGGATCACAGAGAAAATTTGGGTACCCTTATGGTTGACATTTATAATGTTGCCATTTTTGTAATTTGGATCACCCTGTATGTAAAAACATACACAATTTGCATATTTTAATTGACTTGTCCCCTTTCTTTTGGTTAACTTAGTGTGGAGACAGACAACCGTCGTTACAGTTTTGGTAAAATTACAATCCCTAGACTAACATATAATTTTAATTTGTTATTAAATTATGTACGTGTTTAGCACACTGAACATCGGTTTAGACAAAATAAGTTTGTATACACATTGTTTTGTTTGAAAGCCTAAAGTGTTTTCAACACATTTAATTTTGTCAGATTGAATTAATTCAAGAGTAGTCAATAACAATGCAATCATTTTAACCATTTCATCTGAAATTTTATTGTTACACTATGTATAACTTTTATGGCACCCTGTATAGATGAGTGCATTTATATATATAAAAAAAATAAGCACCCCAAACTGATGACAGCTACAAGTTTACATATGTTAACCATATACTTACTGGATTCCAACACACTTCATGTCCTGCAAAAATAAATGAACAAAACACTATGTTTAATTAAAGAATGACCTTTTTAAAATACTTCAGTTGCAAAACAAAATCAAATGTATTGAAAGAGTAGCTTATTTACACCCCTATTCACTATCCTAAATATGTATAAAATGCAAAATTGTGTAAATCTACAAATACAAGTAATGCTCAAAGGCAACTTCTAGATTATATTATTAACATGCAACATGACTGATAATGTGTACTGATAAGGCCAAGGGAATTTGATTCTTAGTTTCCTGTTGGAGCGCGCATCAGAGTTGTCGCTGTGGCAAATATTTCATTATTTTGTGAAAAAATTGTTTTTCTTGAAAACTTGATAACAAAAATAAATTTTCAATTGTTCAAAATATTCAAGCATCCCTTCCTGTTAATTTTAAGCAGTTAACTTGGGAGGGATGTCACAGTATACCATAAAAAATAAATATCCTCCAGATTTTTGTCCCGCTTGTCATTTTATACTGGGTGCAAAAATGCTTGAACTGATTTTTAAACTTTTCAAGAAATAAACCTGCTTATACCCTTGTTAGGCACTTGGAAACTTTGTTTTATGTAATAAATAAAAGGTTACTAGTGTATTCAAGATAACTTTATATGTAATAATGAAATGACAGTAAATAATGAAATGAGAGTAAATAATGAATAAGGAAATTGGACCTCATCACCTTTTAAAAATCTCCAACAGGAAACTAGGAATCAAATTCCATTGGCCTAACTTCAACTGTTTATAAATTATAGATATGAAGTTCAATCACTATCCACCTTAAGTATACAAGGCAGCACGTGTACTCATCACCTCTTGTGAGTCTTACCTGGGATCCTCTTGCATAGATGTCCCCATTCTCATACTTGGTAGCTGAAAAAGGTTCACACTTCCAGTGTTCCTGTAAACATGGACAAAATATCACCAGGATGACGGTAATAGTCTAATAGACATATTGATCTGAGAGGTACTACAACAGCTCAACTCACATACACATGCAATTGTTGTTTTTCCATAGACATGTTGATCTGAGCAGTGCTATAGATGAGTTATTATTTTATTATTATTATTATTTTATTATTTTATTATTACAAAGCATTTATATAGCGCTCCACGAAGAACGGAGCGCTTTACAAAAAAATGACAGGGGGAAAACAAAGAACAAAATTATGGAAACAAGTGAGTTTTCAGCGGTCGCTTGAACACAGGCAAGGACTGCACTTCACGGAGAGATACAGGGAGATCGTTCCAAAGGCGAGCAGCAGCGATTGTAAAGCTCATGTCACCAGCTCGTTTGCAAGATCTCGAAACATTGAGCCGGGTACGATCTGATGATGAGCGCAGTCGTTGCCTATATTCAGCAGGATCCGTGTTCTGGAGATGCATCATGGCTGATAGATAACTTGGAGCCATATCATTTAAGGCTTTGTAGATGTACAGCATGAGTTTGTATAGAATTCTTTGTCTAACAGGGAGCCAATGCAGTTCCCTAAGCAAGTCAGTAGAGGACTGGTCCCGTCCGCAAGCCATCACCAACCGCGCAGCCTTGTTTTGCAGGCGTTGAAGGCGAGTAAGGTCAGCCTCACGCAAGCCAAGAAGAAGAGAGTTTGCATAGTCAAGGCGGGAAAGAACCAGTCCTCTAACAACATGCTGACATGCATCAGTGGTGATGAAACGCCGTATACGCCAGAGGTTATGTATGTGAAAATTTACAGATTTACAAATAGAGTTGACTTGAGAATACATAGTGAAAGACTCATCGAAGGTGTCGCCAAGATTCTTGATTGATTTTGATCTTGGATGGATAATTCACCTAACTTCAAATAATGTTGGAAAGAGAGCAGAACATTTTCTATTAGCTATAAGAAAACTCTGTCTTATTGGTTTAAACTAATGTGGGTTTGAATTATCCATCATTGATACATCAATGCAGAAGATACCCTGGCGAGCACGCGTTGACAATCACCCTCAGATCTGGGATCAAACTCGGCATAAAGTTGTAAATCATCAGCATAGCGTGGAAAGAAATATCAAAAACGCACTTATTGCCAACGGGGGATGTATACAAAATAAACCCATGGGGCCGATGATTTGACCCTGCGGCAACGAATATCTCAAACATGGTCATCAGAGAAGTCGTCCTCAATAGACACTTTGGTCACGCGATCCTCTAGGTAGGTGTGAAAACCATGATTTAGCCATGTCTTGATGGCAAATTTTGATTCCAGTCTGCCCAACACATATCGTGATCGACTGTGTCGAAGGCAGCAGACATGTCGAGAAGGACCTGAGGACACTTTATTTTTACAAGGGAGCGAGAAATCATTCTGCCTTAAGAAGTGCAGTCTCTGTACTATGATGACGCTTGTACGCAGATTGAAGATGCTCACCAAGATTATTGCTGTCCACAATGGTCCATACACTTGACTTGACCTGCCTTCTCAAGACTTTAGAGAGAAGGGCAGGTTGGCTAGAGGCCGATAGTTTTTAAGACAATTGCGTCAGCATTGCGCTCTTAATCACGGGTGTAATAATAATTCTTTCAGAGGCATAAGGGAAAATGCCGCTGGAAAAGAAGCATTAACAATTTTAGTGATAAGGAGCCCAGATTTCAGGTTCTCTTTGACAAGCCAAGATGGATTGTATCCAAGAACAAGATTATGTGGAAATTGCCTGATTAACGCAACATAGCACTTCCAAGCAACTGAAATTCGACATAAAACATTGAGATTACAGTGGTCATATTCACTTAGCTTGGCACTCTCAAGCATCTTTAGAACTAACCGCATCCCGGACTCGCGACTTGCTCTATGAAGAAAGTAAAGAACTTGTTGGCAAGGTCATTTTTGGAATCAAACAGGTAGATTCTTGGAAGGCTTATTCAGACGGCCCCGTTGATAGTGCGATACATTTCTTTAGCATTTGAGAGATGCACTTATCCGTGAAAACCTGATCTTAGATTTTCATTATGAGTTTGCCAACCAGTTCCTTTTGCAGTCTAAATGTTTCTTTGTCCTCTTCAGATCGATTTTTCTTCCATCGGGCTTTCCAGTCTTCGCCTTTCATGTCTTGCTTCGTGGATCACTCGTTATACCCGGAGCCTATGCTTGACGACCATTGTCCTTTGTGATCAAAGGGCTCCTTCACTTAAAGGTTATGGTGTTGAAGATTTCACAAGGAAGCAGGACGTCAGAAAGCCGGAAATGAATTCAATGTTGGCACTTTAACAAATTGCGAACACCTGATGATCAATTTTTGCCCTATTCACGAAAGTTTTGGTTATGGTAAGGGGCTGTAGGTTTGGTACAGCGGAGGGAACATTTGGATTAATTTGGTAATCAATAATTCCAGCAATCCTGAGAGCATCCGGATCAACTTCAACATTATGAACAAGATCCATCATCCAATACGTGATATCAGCAAGATCAAGGATATGACCTGCTGTATGCGTATGATCTTTCACAGTTGGTCGAATCCAGAATTCTCAAGAGCTATGCAGAACCTATTAGTGTCGCTTTTTCCGGCTATCCAGTGTAAGTTAAAGTGCCCCAATTAGGATGGATTTTAATGTGGTGTGTCACAGACAATCTTATCTAGGCATATCTCAAATCTTCTAAAAATTCAGAAGTTCTAAACTTGTTTACACGAGATGGCGGTGGTCATATACCAACAATTTGGATATGGTTTTTGAGGGTGACCATACAGTGTTCGAAGGTGATTGAATCGATATCGATGGTAGGTTTCCTTAGATTTAAAGACTTTTTGGCCAGGATTCCAATGCCCCTCCATAAAGTAGTACTCCCACGTGGGTATTGAAAAATTCATACCCGGGAGGGGTAACCTCACCAATGACTACTGGGTCATTCACCAGTAACTTGGTTCCATATAATCATGATATCTACATCATGTGACAGAACATGATCTAAAATAGTAATTGTTTTGTTCCGTATGATTTTGCGTTCCACAACATGAAGTAATATTTTCAATGGAGAGAAACGCGGATTGATCTAAGGTATAGAGCAATATTTCCTGGCCTCTCAAATATCTGTCTTCCTCTGGGAGAGTAGTAAGAGTAGCTCGAGTGAACTGGTATAGGATTTTGTGTTATTTCATGAGGGTACTCACAAATGTAGCCCAGTTCCCCCCCTTTTTGTCGAAGATTTACGCCTCAGTTTGATCCAGCACGCCGACTTCTGAAATGAAAAATATCCATATCTTTGAGGGTGAATAGTTCAGAGGGGGGTATCCTCATTTTCTAGACACAGAGGCCATACTGAGCAGCTCAGCTCTGCTATAGTTGAATATTACATGTGGTGCTTCATTTGAGTTGCTGCTGATTTGGACAGTTCCATTCATCTTGAGTAGTTGAGTGGTGCTTGGTATTGAATTCAATCATTTTCATATGACTGAGTAATGATACTCAAGCTTAAGGATCATATGTCCCAGTGTGCATCAGTAACAAGTTAGCTGCATCCACACACGGCTGAAAATCATCATCAAAACCACTTTTAAACAAAGTCCAATTGAAGAAAATATAGGCTCATAGAACCCGGCTCTAACACCGACACTGGTAAAGTTAATGGTGATGAAACTCAGATGACCATAAAATTGTAAGAAAAAAAGCAGGAGCAATCACAGAGGCCGCAGCTCAGTCAGAAGCCCATACATATCTAGCATCAGACTGTTTGCTTCCAAAGGAATCTGCCAAGATGATTACGCATGTGCACAACAAGTGGTCTATTGTAGCAAACTGGATCCAGTGATTCTGCAACCTCTTTTGTGACAATGTTCATTATTTAAATGCCGACCACCCTATTGTCCTGTTTCGGGTGTTTTTAAAATTTTAAAATTCCTTGATTTAATGCATATAGCAGTATTGCGTCTGCCTGGCAAATGCTATAAATAAATAAATTTAACAAAGCGGTCACAGGTTATTCCACTCGCTAACTCTAGATCAATAGAAACGGTCAGCAATGTAAGTGCATTGTAGAAATAGCAAAAACCAGAATCCGCAGAGTCTGTGGGCTGAAAGTTTTGTGTCCTAGGTGATATTCTTGGCCACAGGTGAAAAATCCGCCTTATCCAAGATACTTAGCAGCTTGGTTCTAAGTCACCTATTAGCCAGGGTTGCCAAAAATTATCAGACCAATTCACGGGCGGACGCGCGAAAAGTCGCCCAAATCGCCGAAAAGTTGCCCAAAATTGAAAAGCGCTCAAAATTGAAGTTAGGGAGCGTTTAAACCATACTTTTTTGAGTTAATATAATTTTGGACTCGATCTCAGCTACTAAATGTAAAAAAAAAAAAAAAATCATGACACATGCACAAAGACCCTTAGAAATGGGGTAAATGTTTTGAGTCCAAGACCCCAAATCTGAGTACCCCCGCCCCTGGGCAGGAATAACTAACAGGTATTTGCATGTACCCCGGCGGGTTTACTTGACCATTGAAACCTCCATTTGAGTTTTGATTGACCCTTTAAACATTCATAAATCGCCTCCACCATTTCCCGAAGATCGAAATTTATCTCGCCAACAACGTGAAGTTAGCAAGAGTCAGCTTGCTCTTTAGGCATGTGCGATGCCCCACACTTCAACAGCTAAACTTTGGAAACAGCTTACGTCTTCTAAGGACGGTGCTTCCGGGTGGTGCTTATAGCTCTGTTACTTTCTTTGTAGGCCTATTGTATTGCCATTGTTTGACAGCAGCCTTTTGTCATCCGTCATACACGGCTGCACACTGACCCTACGGGTGGTTTCTTAATTGATTTCAATGCTTGTTTGTAGCAAGAACATCATTGTCTATAAGAACAATTTAAAAGCCTATTTCAGAGAAGATGCCTATTCAAATCACATTTATCTCATAAAAGCGCTACTTCTTTTTTACGATGGCGCGGAGTTAGCCTAAGGAAAGTGGAAAAGTAGCCCAAGTCACAAATTCACGGTGCTGTCCTTTTGCAGTTCGCGGGGGGAGTAGCGAAAGTCACCCAATTGGGCCTACCGATCGATGGGTTTTTGGCACCCGCTATTAGCATGCCTCACATTTCATTGAACCTCAAAAGCACACAAACCACCTACTAGCCTACAACAAAACACCCCAAGACACAACACACCGTCATTATTGTCATTGTAAATGCTCACAAAAGCCAACTGTCAGCGCCCTACATGGTACACTGCACAGAAAGGGCTGGTTATCCAGTCTATATATCCTCCCTTGTTGAAACCAAAGGGTGAAACGCATTCAAAACCAGTCGGTCGTGCTGGGGCGCTGAACATTTTGAATATTGCACTGAATAATTATCAGTTTGGGGTGCTTGTATACACACAATGTCAAATCGATACAAACAATCCGCCCAAAATTAGTTGTTTTGGTGTTGGGTGCTATTGGGTGGGTTAAATTTCTGTCCTACCCATGGCCATCACAACCAAAATGAATGACACATCATTCGTCTTGATTTTAATAAACCGCCTCAATAATACTCTTTTCAACCTAAGCACGCATGCATTATGAGAAAAGAGTATCTGAGCACAATGATCCAGGTACAACTTTTTTACCCTCTGGCACCTCTAAACACATACATAATGTTGTAAATCACTACCGATTTAGTGTATATGCAAAGCGGCACCCACATATGTGGAAGAAGGCTGGAGGCAGCCATTGCTTTTCTATTGTTTTCACTAAAATGTGTTTTTTCTCTTTGTGGTCGGCAAACATGCGAGACAGTGAATTTCTAAAGATTCCGTAACGTTTTGCCTCTCTATCTATATAGAACCACCTCTTTGTTGTACCACCTCTCAGTTCAATATGGACAACCAAAAGCAATTACATGAGTGGGTCCTGTCCAGCCTTTTTAAAAAGAGCTTTGCCAGGTGCACAAGGGTGGCAGTGAAGCGAAAAAGGTCAACCTGGCCTCTATTTTCCAATATCGTACCTACCTCATAGCAAATGCAACTGACCCAAATGAGACTGCCCCTAGATCAACTGGAAATCAATAAGTAACGGGAATAAAGCTCATACAACACAACTGCTTATCGATTGATCATGGGTTGTGTTTTGAAACAAACCTAAGTGCTTATGCATTATCAATAATTTGGGTAGGTACGCATACCGGAATTAAAGGCCAGGTAAACTCATTCCCGCATCAGTGTGTCTCAGCCATTCAAATATATAATATTTCTATTTGGCAGGCCATCCGTTTTCATCAAGTGATTGTGGTGGCCCAAACTAAAAAAAAAGTGGGATCCAAGTTGTAAGAAAACTAATTAATTAGGGATAAATTGTTGGAATTGCAGCTCCATTCCTCGATTCACAGCAATAAGTTAATCTTTTTTTTTATAGCCGATGAAATTAATCTGTTTGTTAATAGCGCGATTGAATTGTTATTCAAACCATTCCCCCTTCCTGACGCCGTCTCACTTTGGTATAATTTCCTGTGGGTCAACAATGGACAGTGAAGCAGGGAAAATTACAGGAACCACAACACACCGAGTTGCTGATTCAGCCAACTATTTACCCCTAAAAGCCCATGAGTGCAGTTTGAACTTATCACATCAAAATCTCATATTTTTTTTTTTGTATCCTGACATGTTTGGAATCACTTACTCATGACCTTTTGACCTCATCACATTGAGGGATCCCAGGTGCACAAGTTTGGTTTCAATTGAACTTCAACTTTTTAATCAAGGTTCAATTTAAACAAACTTGAGAATTTGTGACACACACACAAAAGTGCAAATTTAAAAACATTTAAGTGACACACACATACCCATCTACACATACACCACACAACAGATTGCAAATGTCCTGCCAGCTATAGCTGGTGGCCCACAAAAAAGAAGCTTATTGTGGACAGATTTAAGGAATATAAATTTGGAAGCAAAATAATAGCTACCCAAACTGCCCTTGCCTCCCCCCAGGTGGGCTTATAAGAATTTGAAATCACAAATCATATAAGAACTTACAGGGAAAACGGGTACGACATCCATGTGAGAGTTAAGAATGATGCTCTTCAGAGACTGGTCCTGCCTTCCCAGCTGATTACAACCACTCGATTTTAGGATATACGTTCAAAAATACAGCAATATTATAATGAACTGTGTCTTTAAGTTGTGGACCCTTTTTTGATGCACGATGTGTGGAGTGCAAAATCATTCATTTCAATTTTCTACAAAAATGTTGTCTTGCCAAAATCATGCACATAAGTCCTCCATTTATGAAAGCTTATAAAACAAGGATTCCAATGCACTAATAATAAACTGGATATTCAGAGTGTACTTAAATATACAGGGTTACCTAAATTTTCAGTACAAAGGTTTTGCCTGTTAATTTAATTTCCTTTCAAAAGAATTTGATGCACCTTTGTGACCACTAATTGAAAAGATCTTTCAGAAAATATAGAGTTTGTAAATCAGGATCCCATTTTAATTGGAATTCTTTGTTTTTTAACTGATTGTAATGATCTAACTTGATGCAAACATTTGAATCTTTTTTGGAAGATTTTTGGCATTTAGATATCCACAAACGGGTGGGTACCATCTTCTGCTCATTATTTAGGCTGTTTAGTCTAATGCAAGACAGACCATAATACCTTCCAAGTTTTAGTTGCTGCAGTATCAGATTAAGTGTACATAAAAATATAGCCAACTACATCAAGATCATATAAATTTGCTCACAAACTTCAATTTTTCCATAGAGTTTCTATGGTATTGTGTTCCACCATCCACCATCCTGCATGCTAGTAGCATAAATTAATTATATAATACCTAATACTTTGCAGTTCTCGGCTTCACAATCTCCAAATTCAAAGGAATAAAAAAGCGTGGGCCACCTGCACCACTACTAAGTTTCACTCAAGTCAACACTGTTTATAGTCCAATTGTATTGTTTTCAAGTAGCCAATCACAGAACAAATATGCAAATGAGCTCATTAATATGCCCATTTTCGCATGTGATATTGCTGGGTGAATACTTGAGTCCACTACTACCCACATACAAAGCCTCATGAAAATTGGACCATTGTTGGTTTTACGAAAATGTCACAAACCACACCCTAAGAGGTTGCCACCTCTGCGATGCTGTGGCCCAAATATCAGGACGTAAAACTTGTAAATCCCCTTTTACTTGATACATTAGCCCAAATGTGTC
>JAMKCH010017556.1:0-21109 GCA_023653785.1 Ophioderma brevispina | reverse complement strand
CCAACCATTGTACGATTTTCAATCCATTGGATCACATATGACCAGCGCATGATTGTATGACTTTCAATCCATTGGACCACATATGCCCACCAATCATTGTATGACTTCCAATCCACTGGACCAGACATGCCCAACAATCATGGCTTTAAACGACTAACATTAACCCTTACAAGATCATATCCATCTCAATCTTAAAACCCCTCAGAGTGATATCTGCGCAAATCCTATAGAATAGAAAAAAGAGAAAACAGGAAAGAATGTCAGGCCTTTTTAAAATGAACAATTATGCTTTGTCTTGCAGTAGACTATTTATGCTATGGACTGGCCATTTTGGAATTAAAGCAGGGCTTGGGTGGGTGTGGTGCAACTGACACTTGTGTAATAATAATATAATGAGATTTATAAAGCGCTTTTTTACAAAGTAGGCCAGCTCTGGAATACGTAAAAGGAAAATTTAAGGCTAAGAGTAAAGATGAGAGCTTAAATGCCTTTTAGAAGTGCTTGTGTGAAATTTGAATAATAACTACAGAACGCCTGTTTGTTTTAATTTTTGCACATGCTTAAGTAGATGCAGATTGATAAGCATAATCTACCCTACTACCAACTGTATTCACTTATCATGCAAGCTATATAAATTAGATCAAAAATTAACCAAACTCAATTTGTACACAAAAAGGGGAAAAAAATGAATGAGAACTTACTCTGCAGTCTTGAGTCCATTTTTGCACCAGACGTACCAAACTGACCTTCTAACATGTCATTATTACCATCAAATCTGTAAACGAGAAAATAAGATAATTCAAACTAACACAGATTCATATCATTATCCTTAGGCAAAAAGAGAAAAAACTTTGTCTCCAAAATAGTGCCTTTCAGCCTGTTCAATTTGATGGCTCACTTTGACGCAATTGTTATTTTTTTCTGACTACTAAAAAAGTAAAAACAGGGACGTAACACAAGCACTAGATCGAAATCCGTTTCAGTCATCACAAGTTACATAACGACCTTTACCTCTGCGTCAAATCATGAAAACTCTGTCCAAGTTATAAGCATATAGAGAAGTCAATTTCCCCCCAATTATGCCCTAAATGTAAGGTTATACTTTGTCCATGGTCTCTGCTTTCTTAAAACAGATAAGAAATACAATACTTTTTTGTAGGGCGCAACAATTCAATTAATGACTTGCTGGGATTTATCAACTTCAGTGACCTACGCTGTTTTCAAAAACCTAAATTTCATTGCTTTTAATTCTTTAACTTCTTTACCCCCACAGTCGCCCTTTCTCACATCATATTTTGACTCATGTAGTTGACAATTTGATACAATACATTATAAATCAATTCAGATATTGTAGACCTCGCCATCAGGACATTTTCCAAGAGCGTCTTCGACAGCGTATTGAGGTCACAGTGCTTTCATTGCTTTCTCGTGTACAGAAAGAATGCATGTCGGTGTGACCTCTGGACTGAATGATTTCACATACATATACCCATCTCTTTTTTATTTTTAGTTTTATATTTTATTTTTATATTTTTTTTATACACAGTTTCAACATAGTTTTTGAGGAGGCAGCTCTCAGTAACATGTATTTTTAGTAGCATTGACTAACCAATTCTAACAGTGCAATAGATTTTTTATCTAGGGAGGGACTTGTGGGTACTGATACTCCCTCATCTGAGACCCAAGTTTCCCCTGACTATTAAAGGACCCCCTCCATGACTCAAACCTAAAAGTTGATAAACGATCAGCTTTTGAATACTATAGATTTTAGATGACAAAATGGTTAGTTTCAATATCTGGTTCTTGTGGGAAAAACTTCATCCCATGTACCTCATGCCCCCGGGCCTCATGCACATCCATTCACTTGCGTATTTGTACGCGCGCACCAGGCTTGCAAAAATTATTTACTTCCAGGATGATAAAAACAGCACAGTATTTCCCAAATAGTATCCAAATTTCCATAATTTCTTAGGTATTTCTTTATACAAAACAGGCAAATTGTCTCCAGGTATTAACCAAATACAAATCTTTCCTGGGAATTAAGGCGCGATAGGTCCCCACCAATTTCTCAATTTTGCAAGCATGCAATCAGCACCAATTACACAACATGCACTAACGTGCATGCTCACACAAACAATCACATTTTTTTTTTTCTAAATAAAATACAAAAGTAGAACCACAACAGATTTTTGCTTAGGTAGTGAGACTGACGTACCTTGCAAAGAGCCACTGTAGGAGTCTGATGCGTAGCAGCTTCACCTGGTTTGAGAGTAATATTGATCCATGTTAATCAACGCATCCAAACATGAGGGCAGTATAAATCCTGCACAACCTCACAATTTAGGTTTATTATTTTCGCTACAGAACCTTGGGAGGCTATAAAGAGTAAACAAGTTTCTAAGTTTGGATCTGAGTGTCTCTAGCTAGAAATATTATTTAATAACACACAGTAGTCACACCTTCTGCATACATCAAGTAGAACAAACAGAAACAAGTCAGTAGTATGGGGAGTATCTTAGGCTATATGGGGCTACATGGAGCAAACATATCTGAGTGTATTTAATATGGATGTATTATCAGTTGTTATATCAATATGATACGATTCGTCGCGGAGGTTCTGTAATCGATACAGAATCCGGACAGATATAATCAGTGTCCCTCAAAAAAAACTCACCTAATAATGATTTTTTCAATACCCAAGCAGAATAATTTTAATTGAATGGGCCGCATATTCAAAAGTGGTCAGCATATCACATAAAGTAACTTAATAAGGGAAACCATATGGGTTATCCTGATGAAACAACGATTAGTCAATCTACAGAATATGGCTGCCATTTTTGCGGCCATTTTGAATTGACTAGATATTCGTAACGTCCAGAATATCCTTCTCAACATAAGTGAATTAATTAAAAAGAACTGACTCCTTTGAAATCGGTTGGTTATTTCATGGATTTATCTAATATAGCAGAATTTTTGTTAAATTGGCTGCCATTTTTTTTTTTTTTTTTTTTTTTTTTTAAATTAATTTCCAAAACTTTCCAGAATATCCCTCTTACTATAAGTGAAGTATTTTGTTGAAGGAAACCAAGCATTAGGACTAGTTATTTCATGGAATTGTCATTTATCAGGCCCGTTTCACAGTAATTGTCAACTGGGGGTCATTTTTTTCAAACTTAGTGTTAAGCTTTGTATTTGTTTTCTAAGTGATAAGCTATAAATTTTAAGGACAAATTAAAAAGGCACAACCTTAAATCTTTTTCCATTATTACTTTTTTTAATCAGAGAGTTTGAAAATTGAGCCATTTTGAAAAAAATGCAAATAGTTCTTAATGGGAATGGAAATGTAGATTAATTGCCAAAAGAATTAGACTTGTCTCATCATAAATGTAAAGATGCACCTTCAGGCAAGACCAGCTGAAATATGAACATTGATGCTTGAATTTTGCAATTTCTGACATTTTTTTGCTTCTAGTTTTATCCAAAAACAGGTTCTTGACCATTAAAAAAGTTGTATTTAATACAAAAATAAAAAAGTAACATGAGCAGGGTGATTTTTCTGAATGATTAGTTGTCGGCTGGAGGACCATTTGACTGAATGCAAGCAATTCACCATTGAGGTACAAAATAGCTTTATGTCCAAAGGGTTGGACGTGACATGTGAAGGAAAATTTTGACTTAAAATCTTATCTTTTTGACATTTCGTAAAAACCAAAAATGATTTTAAGCTTTATAAAGATTGAAACACACTTAACCTTCCCTAGTGAATGATTTGTTTCATCTTCATGCCCTTCCAATATCCAAAGCTGTTAATTTGCCATGGTTCTTTGATTGAAGCTTTGCGTCTTGGACGGGCAAATTGGAAAAGTGTGGACATGGCAATTTTTTGAAAAAATTTACTACAAAATGGCGCACCTCCAATGTAAGTGGTAGTTCACAAACCCATGAAACAACTAGAAACATACTATAAATTTAAAGTTGAGACCTCCTAGTTTGAGATACAACTCGAGTGTGTTGGAACGTGACCAAATGTGTTGGACGTGACTGGTGTTGAACGGAACATTTAATGTTGATAGAGCAAGCCATTTTACAGTGGTTGTCAAAACCTTTTAGTACAATTTACTAGTACAGTGAATGAAAGTGCTCTCAGAGAATAAGTAAACAAAAGGATAGAACTTACTTCATAAAGAAACAGGGGCTTCTGCAAAAAGTGTTGGAGTCCGTGACAAATTGTGAACGGAAAATGCGGACAGATTTCGAATAAAACCATAGCTGAATAATTCAAGGACCCACCATTCACTATAATTTTGTGTGGGCATTTCATGAGGGATTGGTCTTGTAAATGATACAATTAAAATGCCACAGATATCCACCACAGGAGTGTCAGTTTAAGTGAAATTAAAATGGGATCAATGTGAATGGAAAATGTCACGTCCAACACTCAATTTTGAATGCTCCATATAAGTTTTTTGAGCACCGATCGCTACAACCTTATTTCACATGTACTAAAGTGTCACTCGTTCCTAAAAGAACTCAAAAGTAAATTGACATGGGGAGGTTTCTACATAGCTACATGGCGCTGAAACAAAGGGCATGTATTTTTTTGGTTGACGCCATATCGGTCAAATTTTGACCATTTTGGTTTTGGCCTTCTCCTTAAATACAAGCACAATAAGTTGGTTTAGGTATGGGAGTTAGGTCTAGTAGCTTAAGTAAAAACACAACAAGGACTCGGTATCACCTTCCTGTAAAAAATCGCTATAGGTGTTAAGTGAAAACTCAAAAGTTGGCAATTACTGTGAAATGGTCCAGCAACTATTTTGAATTGGCTGCCATTTTGACCTCCATTTTGAAAATGGCGGCCATTTTGAACATTGCCCACATCCAAAGTGTCATGGTATCCCTCTAACATAAGAAGTAACTTTCATGCCAGGAACTTATAGTACTTGCATCTATTTAAGAGACAATGATTCGAGATTTCCAAAAGAAGCTCCCCCAATTTTTTGTTGAACCCCGGTTTTTTTCCATATGTGGAGATGCTACCATGTTATTAGATCACAGCCCTGATAGTGATATAGCTCCGATATGCGTCCTTTAATGTAATAAGATGACGATTTAAGTACT
This sequence comes from Ophioderma brevispina, assembly GCA_023653785.1. NCBI lineage: Eukaryota > Metazoa > Echinodermata > Ophiuroidea > Amphilepidida > Ophiodermatidae > Ophioderma > Ophioderma brevispina. The sequence goes on along the minus strand of JAMKCH010017556.1, from coordinate 15,988 downwards.
TTCTGCTGTCGTGCACGACAGCAGTCAAAGTCCATGGTTTTTTCTATGGGACGATTGCGATAGCAGGCAAGTTCACACCAAGGTTGTCGGTTTTCTTGCGTGTTGTACTTGTTTGTTCATAACCTTTAAACGTTCTTGGTAGGTGTCTATAAGTACCGACGATCCCAGTGAAACTTTGAGGAGTAAATTTGGGATGAATTTAGTATCCTGCCACAACTTAAATTCGGCACCTTAACTTTCGGTTTATTCCGTTAACGTTGCCAGATCTCGTAGCCTGTGGCATAATCCGAAATTCTTTCCGATTTGTATCCTCAAAAATCTCCTCCTGTCACTTTAATACATGATCTCGCCTAATTTGCAGCCATTTTGAAACTGGCCGCCATTTTGAACGGCGGCGCATTTTGATTGGCCCCTTCCCCAATAGACTATTTGCGCATCCCCGAAAAGCATCTCATTCGGTGGCCCCATTTCATCCGGGACTTGTACCATAGGTCATGTTTACAAAAATTGTTGTGTCGTGGGTTCTTCTCGCTATTCGCCGAACGTGCCTACAATTACAATACAACGTACCTTGTTCACGTGAAGTTAATCTTACAAAAATGTAGAAGAATATCTATGGACAAAAAACATCGAGGCACTGTGTTGAAATTCACGACAAAACGGGATATTTTCGATAGTGAATGGCCCCATACTGGTCACCTGAAGGAAATACACAACTATAGTGCAACGTCACAGATAGGGTACGTTTTATGTTATTCCTTCTCGTTCCGTTCCTAACCGGTATGTTTTTAAGCCGACTTGAGGCGGGTACAAGTTCCCGGAGGAATGGCACCGAATGAGATGCATTTCGGGGGATTGGCGCAATATTCCTATTGTATCATCTGTTCAAAAGTTCTACATCTGTGCCAAATTTCATGCTTTTACAAAAAATGCACCATTGTTTCCACCCTTATTCTGCAGCGATAGGGTTTAGATATTACTCTCTATTTTTATGGTCGGTCGGATATCGCCGGATAAGTGGATTTTTTTTAACAAACCCACTAAACGAGGTTTGTTTCTTCTCGAACATAAACTTCCGAATGTGGTGAAATTTCGGCTCAGTTCTGACCCGGCAATAGACAAATGTAGTATGAATGTTATAGCTAAGACGCTGTAGTCGCATAGCCGGGACCGATCCGGGATTGTACAGAGTTTTAAAAACAGTCCCCGCCCCCATTTGCCGAGAATAGTTGGTCACATCCCGAAAGCCCCCGGCTAGTATTAGCACGATTCGTCATGCTTATAAATGCAATCTGGACTCGCTTTATCATTGTGTCCTTTCACATGGCCGCTTGTCATATAAGGCATAATAGCAAACTGCATTTCCTCTGGGGACAGCCGTCCCGCGTGTGGGTACAATACTTACGAGACGGCCCGCGATAAATCACGTCTGACTGGGCGACTTTCATTCACTTTTAATCCGTCATTTTTCAATGACCTAAGTGATTCTGCGACCAACACAACACCTCACCAGAAGCCTAAGAAGATTGTGGTCACAGTATTTATCTAGGTTGTTAGAACCACAGCGTCATACATAATGATGTTATGGGATCCGAATCAAAAAGTCTCGCTAGACCCTTTTGCACCAACCCTAACGATAGAAAGATAAGAGCATCTTGCTTCGAACAGGCGGCCCTATAGTAAAAAATGAAAAGGATAAAATCCAGTGCCAAATGATAAAGGACCAACCAAAGTCGCCACCACTGTGAAGAAGGCAAGATTATCGTGGCTAGGCTAGTAAGGGGCCGGGGCCCGGACAAGCGGGGGAATGTACAAAAAATGCAAGCCCTGGCTACCGCGTGATTCGTGCTCCTTTAGGCGGGACAATCGGGGTGTCACTACAGCAAAATGTGTTTCCCCGGCCCTCTGGTTTCCCCGCTCAGTCCCGCAGTCCGGGACCCGCCCCAGCATGGCCGGGGTTGAAATTGACCAGTGCATAACCTAGGCTATTTCAGTACTCTAGGGGGTCAAATTGTGACGCCCTTATTATGGGGCTTCAAACAAGATATTTGCCGTCTTACCTGCAATCTCTCCCCTTTTTACAAGATTGAGCTATCTTCTTTAGATTTACTGCCGACTAACTTGAAAGAAGTTTGAAACAAGCCGGCCATTTCACGCGTCCAATGACATGTTTTGAAAACCTGAAAAAAACCCAGGCAAAGGTCAAATTCGGGAATCGGGTCAAACATTCAAAACAAATGGCGTCGAAAGTCACATCGAAATTTACGGGCTATCGACCCATGATAAGTCGATATTTTGGAGACAATTCGTTATTCACGGAGTATCCGTAAAACTCTATATGGAATTTGCTAAGGTAAAATTTGGTAATATTGTACTTTCCTACATTTTGAACACTGTATTCAAAATGCATTTGTGACATTTGTGACTTCGCCGAAAGTTTATATGCTGGCGTAGAATTCGGAAGCCGTGACTCAATCCCAGCATAGTCTTGTCATAATTTGTTCTCAACGTCGAGCCTCAAGGACAAGGTGATTACATAGTGTCTCACATCAGCGGCAAGGCCCTTGGTGTAGCGGTCGCTTGCAGATTGAGGCTAAATTATAGTCAGCGGCCTAATCGCTTGGAATACGTCCCCCCTGCTCCGACTCCCGAGTCCCGTTCAACTTTCATTTTCAACTTCAAGAATGTGAATGTGATTAGTTTCGGATACCCCACCCACACCCAAGCAACCCTAGGGTTGTACCCCCGCCGGAGTCTACAACATATGGGTTGGCGGAGTATATCTCCTTCAGCGAGCACACTAAATGCACATTTAAGGTCAACTATGCATGCATACGTCAGGGTTCCGCTAAGTTGCGTTTTGTGAGGGCAGTGCACAATTTTTTTATGAATCGCGCAAAAATTAAAATTTTCAGCAAGATTTCTAATGGATCATCAGAAATCCATGATGGAAAGGGGTAAAGAAAAAGCACATGACACATGAATCATGATAATAATGTTGATGCTAAAATTTTTAAAAAGTATAGTATAAAAAAGGGTGCAAACTTCAACTGCAAATCATGCTAGCACATACCCCATAGTCCAGTCTTGCCTGAGAAATTACGGCAGCGATAAATAGATAGGGCACTCCCCCTATTTTTGTGTAACGGAAGCGGACTTCATGCGAAAGACTCGACCGCCCCTAGTCAAAATCAACGACATCGCGTATTTCACTGTGTGAAGCATTGGAGTGAAGTTCAACATAGTTGTGCTATTTGTGCCGCATTACACTTAACAAACAGCTTTCCATTTTTTTTTTTTCAATCCTTAAAAAAAAAAAAAAAAAAAAAAAAAAAAAAAAAAAATGGCCCCAAAAAAAGGGGTAGCCTTTTGGGACGATTAAAGATCGCCAGCCTCGTCCTCTTTGTCCCCCCTGACGTCAACAAAAAAATGTTTTGACGTACAAATTAGAGGCGTGTCCTATCTTGCTTAAGATCAATTATCTTTTTGATCCCAGTGATCCGCAGAGCTCTGTGTGATCTGGCACGCTTCGTCCTCTTACATAATTCCAGAAAACCTGATCGAGAAACTCACTCTGTCATAGCATATTGCTTTCGCTATCCCTGATGATCAATGACTAGAATATAACTTATAACTTTTTATGCTCTGTATCATAGACTATCTGTCATGACGAGTTTGTAGTAGTGAAAGTGCCATTTGAAAAGCCGAGATACAAAACACACTTCTGCTCTAACTTACACTGCAAAGTGTCCTTAAAAATATTCATTATTTGTCAATAAACGTTATATTGTAGGCATTCTTAAGTCTTCTGCATCATGTGATCACCATTTTTCCAAATTTAAAATTACATTATGAATTTTTCAGGTGACCTTTATACCCTGTTGTGTCTACATGGCTGCCACCTTGGCAGTCTGTGTACATGTTGACATGATTCATGAACTTTTTGGGAACAAATTGTAGCAGCGGTTACAAATTGGTAAGACAAATTATTCTACAGACTCTGAAGAGCTAGTAATGTCAAAAGAAAATTATTTTTTCTTTTTATTTAAGAAATTACATCATCGACACCCAAACATCTCAAAACCTTAATGGCATTGGAAACCCACAGAACAGTTGTAACTTATGGCACCAAAAGATGATGTCCAAATTTTAAAGATGACGCCATAAGTTACAATTATTGGAACTAATTGCTTTCGCGTGCTATCTAGAGATTGATGAAGGAGTTAAGCTTCACAAACGGGCGGAATCGCGTTCAACTTTTTTGGACGCTATTTTTTTTGTTTAGGTGTTCGGAAATTGGTTTGTATCTTACCATACCAATCCATGAGGATATATTCTTTAGTGTAGCGGCTTGTTTCTGAATCTTCTTCTTTTGTAAGTCGATCCAGTGTGTACAATTTACAAAGTCCGAAAAAATTTCCTTCTGAGCTGTCCTCCTCTTGGTTTGTTGTCACATGGAAAACGTGCCGTGACGATGCGTTTCCAGACCACCATGCATTCTGATGGACAAACTATGTGGCGGCATAGGGGAAATAATGCGACAAGGAAACGTGCATGTGCGGCCTCATTTCACATAGGCATGTTAGATCGTTGGCATTGCAATACGGCTTAAAGTAATTATTTTAGCAGTAGAACAAAAGAAAGGTGACGTATCCAGACCAAATGAGATTCTCTTGACAGGCGCAACAAGATATTTCAAATATTACGAATCTGTGCTCTTGCCTTTTGCCAAAAATGGAATCGTCCCAATTGTAAGTCGAAAAAGAAATGTGGCGTGTCTCAAAACGCAATTGGTGCACGCCACCGGACCGCCATTGGACGATTGCGTCAACCGTATATGTATCTGCTGCCACCCAATGATATCTGCCATAATGCTATGGACATCTTAACTTCATCGGACATGGCAGAGCTGGTTGCTGCGTGCCTACTGCATTATGAGACCGTTGTTTGGTCCTTAAGCTGTCGAAGCTCGGGTAATATTCCCAACCGAGGAAGCTTTAAACTAAAACTGAGTGGGCGAGTGAAACATGAAAAATGAATTTACGGGGATCAGCAGACAGCCACTTTGAATTCCCATTTTTGTTCTTCCCTGTCAACCCAGACCACGGACAGATCAACAATGTTTTTAAAATTGGTTGTTTTTTTTTGTTGGATCTGCCAATATCTGAAAATAACAAAATCAGTGTTGATAACAGTTACCGATGATTGAAATGTGAGGTGCTTACACGCTTATGAAGAAGTGTGCTTTCTACGGATATTGGCGCGGATAACAGAACAACGGAGCAATCTGATAGCAAAAGCGAATAAATAAGAAACAATGCCATTATGAGACACTCACACATGTCGCAGTGTTGTTTGTCTGTGTGTCACACCACCAAAGTGCGTCAAAATGTGGACAATTTTCACCGGAATAAACCAAGTATGAAAAATAATGTCCAAGAAGCCAATATGTAAGTTCTGCAATTTTTGAGTTAGAACAAAAATTCAACATTATGGTGCATTTAGCCGGGAAAATTCAGTCAGGGAGCGATTTCGGAACTGTTATGCAAATTATGTCTTTGAGTAGGCATGTGCTCGGCCGCCCTTCTAGATACAAAGCCCCTTCTAACCGTAAATGGGGTCCATTTACGGTTAGATATTTCGAGCAAAGAAACCATGCATGATTGTCCTCGATCACGACTTCATTTTTTTGTCAAAGTTTGCCAAAATTTTCACATGTCGTCGTAGTTTCCAGTATAGCGCAAACTTCAGTAGATGACGATAAAGACTTAGTGGATGTGATGCATTGTGGATGCTTTTAAATTTTATTGAATCCTTCTTTGTAGACATCCACAGATGGAGCTTGTATGACTTAATCAGGTATAGGTTCCATTCCCTTGCCGTGCATGGAAGAAGGGCTTTTGTGGGTAGTCCTCGATGGATGTGGGATGATGACAACCTGGGCTGCTCAGTGCGGGTCGAGTAGTCGATTTTTGGCGTCCAGATATTTGTTGATATCCATGGAAACAAGGTTATGCGAATCTTGTTACTGACAGCATTGTCAGTCTTGCCTTCCGCCTTCTGTCAGCCAAGGTAGACCAGGAGAGTTGTGTTGGAAGCATGGTACCATCACGGTGGTTCTTTTATAGTTGTTATGGGTGTTAAATTGGAGTGTTTCCAGTCCTTTGGCACTTCTACCTTCCATGAGTGATAGTCATTGCTAGGGGCTCATCAATGACATCACTCAGTTCCTTCAAGACTTCGCGGGACTGTTATTATCAGGACCGGCAGCTTTACTAGGTTCAGGTTTTCCAGAAGTTTCTGCATGCCAGACACATTTTGATGTTGATGGTTGATAGAAGCAGTGGACACTCTGCTAGAAGGTGTGCATATGGTTCTCTCAAAGGGTTTGGTTTCTACTGAAATGTTTATTTAAGGCCATAGTTTTTTGTTTGGCATCAGTTTTCCACCAACTTGCAGGGGTGAGACTCCATGATACCACATAATTCAAATACATCCCGTAAAACATTTTTTTTTAATGCTCACTATCAATTTGAAAATAAAAAAATAGGAAATTGTGCACAGTTTCAGAAGTTTCTGTGTTATTGTTGACCAGAGAACAAAGTAAGATGTCAAGGAGTATTTTCTCACCTCAATTAATATTGGGGGATAACTATTGAATGGGAGGTCAATCTTGTTGTTTATATCAAGTCTGCGTAAAAAGTTTACCGGTGTGCACTGTTGAACACATAATTACACTATCAGCATAAGCTGGCATGACATAGTCCTGATGATCTGACTAGATAGTCTTAACTGTTAATATGGCTGCTGTATCATAGACCAGGGGTTCTCATTATATTAGCTGAAGGGACAGAGAATGCCCAACATACTTGAAAGTTCCCTACTTGAGGGCCAAATCCACCTGAAATTTAGGTTTCCATTTGTATTTTAGAGCAAGTTAAGGCCAAAAATCAGGTTGGAGGGCGCGGATTTGGCCCGCGGGCCGCCTAGTTGAGAAACCCTGTCATAGACTATCTAGGTCCTGACGAGTGTGTGTAGTGATAGTGCCATTTAAGCCAAGGTATAAAGACAGCTTCTGCTCTAACTTACAGCTGCAAAGTGGCTTAACTATATATTGGCAATATGTTATATTGTTAGGCATTTTGAGAGGGAGTCTAATAAGTAATAAACACGTTTCAAGATTTGAAATTCACATTCGGAAATTTTCAGGTGAAACTTACCTCTTGGTTGTCTACATTGGGCTGCAAAATTAGCAGCTGTGACATGTTGACATAAACTTTTTGTGGAACTAAATTGTAGTATGGGTGAAAATGGTAGACCACTTATTCTACAGACTCTAGAGGATGCTATGTATGTCAAAAGAAAATTAATTTCTTTTTTTGTAAATATACATCTCAAAAACAACTCCAACTTAAATGGACATTGGACTCCACAGAACAGTTGTAACTTAATATGGCACCAAAGATTATGTCCAACTTTTAAAAGATGATGCCATTAAGTTACAATTATTGGAACTATGGCATGACATAGCTAGCTATGTTGTAAAGAGTGTGAATGTGATGAAGCCACGGGTCCAGTTAGGTCATTGTGAAGGTGTGAGTCTGGGATAGGACAGACTCATATTCATTGGGAGTAGCTCAAAACAGAGTGTGATAAACGAACATGTGAAAATGCGTACAGGGATGGCAGATGTTCATAGTGTACGTCACTGTCAATGGAGTGTCTGCGTTCATCTGTGACACTTGTGGCGAGTTTGTAAACAACGAGGCCATGAATGCGCGGGTCCAGATATATGAAACGCTGATTTACAAATTTCAGGGATTGTTGAGAAATAAGGTGCCACAGAAGATGAGTTTGCCATTAAAGCAATAATAGCACATTTTTTTGAAGAGCGCCCTCAATTTTCACAATTTTTAAGATTTTTAACATGGTGCATTGGTAACAAACTGGTAGTAAACTATACCTGTGACTGGTTAAGCTCGAAAATGTCTATAGTCACAAACGAAGTAAATTTTTTATAATTAGAATATTAATATCAGAGATCTCCGATAATAATTCAACGGGCTGCTGGAAATGGTCTTCCAATATGATATAGCAGGAAATAGCGCCATGTACATCTCTATGCTCATCCATTATGTGTTTTATTGGCAGGCAAGTCATGTTAGAGGTTATTTTCTTGAGGTGGCATTTTTCATCATGGACGGACATAAAAGTAGCATTTCCAGCTCTGCCGTAAAGTCCAATCTGGGATCCCAAATTCCCAATTCTAATTACAAAATCGCTTATTTTATGGTAAATACGCATTTTTTAGCATTCTCGTTCGTAGGTATAGTTTCCTAGACCAATTCCAACACAACTGTGCAAAATATTAAATTTTGAAAATTGGGGGCGGCTCTTCTCAAAACATGCTATTATTGCTTTATCCATGACATTGGTAAAGGTTGGAATATTTATTGTAGAAATTATTCAAGGTAGTTGTCTCTTGTAGTTGTACAAGGTAGGTTGTTTATGGTTGGATTAATGTCCGCATCTCCATGTTGTAGACAGGGGGCTACAACCCTGGAGATGCCGCGGTTCCAAATCTTAAAGGGGTTAATTTCAGTATAGAACAACAATTTGTTTGAAAGTGGGACCATTGGTTAATTGGCTACTGGGAAGCCAAATAAGTGAAAATTATGTTGATCAATGGCACTGGTCCTGTATGCTTTAACCAAAATTTTAAGTTGAAAAGCGAAAGTTGACCCCCGAATTGGGTATAGATTGGCACCGCATCCCAGGTGGTAGCCCCAGGATCTACAACCACAGAGAGAGGGCAGTATATGATGCGGCAAACAACAATAAATGCTAGACACTCAAGAGGCACAAGAGGTTCAAGACGTTCTGATCAAATATGTCAAACAATATCACAGGGATTAAATCAAGACGTCAAGTCACCTACCATTAATCTGATGAGGTAAGCTTCATAAAAGTTATTCCTATAATATAATAAAACCATAACAAAAATGACTTATATTGTTTTGCTTCTTTCTTGAGTGTGTTTTTGTAAACAGAGGAACAGACCTCAAAATAGGAAACACTAATTGGTGTGGACAACCAAGGCAATACAATATTATGAGAAACAAAAGATAGTTTGTGTGTAAGTAGACGGTGATTTGCTAAGAATGCTCACTTAATGAATATACTGATGTAAATATAAATTTTAGGAAAGTTGATTGGAAATAATTTCCCATTGGTTGAAATTGTTTCCTTTTCTTTTGTATTGATTCATTTTACCAAATTGCTCTTGTTTTCAGCCAGTCACCGTTGGGTTGCATACGCAAGACAAATTCTGGGAACTATGATGCAAGATGGTGCCACCGAATGGTAAGTTTAGTATTAGAAAACAGAGAGAGAGTTTTTTTGGGGGGGGGGGGGGGGGGGGGGGGGGAGGTGAGAGATACTGCTGAAAGCCATCACTCCAGCGTTCAATCCTTTTACTATCCCGAACACTCCGACCCCATGTCAGAAAAAAAACTAAAGACCACAAAAAATACCACAAACATTGGACTGCCAAACCCCCAAATACCACATGGGAATTTCCTGGTCACTGATGGTTTGTATGCAAAATATAGGGTTGCTACTGGAACCCCAAATTGCCACAAAAATCCATGATTGTAGCACAGTGTGGTATTTGAGGTGTGAGGGCTTGAGTCCAAGCACTAGGCTGTCGTTGATATGCCTTATGGTCATCGTCTTCGTGGATGGTGGAGCAGCTAAATAGGTTGAAGTTGGTGAGCCAGTCACTGTTGATTGGTAGGGCACTCATTGAGAATGTGATCCCAGTCTGTTTGTGATGGAGAGCCACCTTGCCAGGCTGGAGATGGTCCGCCCCATCGTAGATATTGTGTGAAAGGGACCAAAATCTGGGGAATCCTGTTCAAAGGTGACCCATTCCTTACGTGGAGATTGTACCATGTGGGAGTTCTGTCAAAGAGGTGATAGTTAGTTGGTCTGGCTTGGAGATCGAGCCAGGCAGTGTTCCATGTCTGTAGATGTTGGAGGGTTGCAGCTTGTCGACAGACGGGTCGACAAGAGATAGTCTCTGTATGCCGAGCTGGTGTGATTCTTTGACAGGGTTTGCAGCAGCAGCAAGTGAATGTGTCAAGACCTTATTCACCGTTTATGTGTGTGATGTTCTCTCCGAAGTACTGCAGGTGCAATGCCAGAGAAGTAGGGGCATATCTGCAGTAAGTGTACTTTCTACTTCATTCCAGCTTCTGTCCAAGTGAAGAAGGGCAAGATCGTCGGCGTAGCCGTATTGTCCAGATATTGTATGAGGTAGATCGCTGATATACAAAATTGAACAGCATGGGAGCCAGTACTGATCCTTGTGGGACTCCGTTCCTCAGGCGACATAGTCAACTGCTCTGCCCATCACTGGTCTTAAGAACAAAGCTACGGTTTGCAAGCATGTTGCATATGCATTGTACAAGGTGATGATCCGGAATGGTCCTGAGAAGCTTGAGTGTCAAGCCCTGGTGCCACACGGTGTCATATGCTGCAGTAAGGTCCACCAAAATGATGCCTGCCTTACTAGACTTATGGTGCCTTATGGTGTCACCCCACCCCGCCCCCTCCTTTCCACCAAGTTACTTATCATAGCCCTTACAGAACTCAAATGGCATGCAATATATTAAGGGTTAACATTTTGACCACAGACACACACACACACAGATAGACACACACAGACATACGACCAGAGTAATCCCTATGTGCCTTCTGCAATTCTTGCAGATGACACAAAAAAAAGGACATGGTCTACTAATTCTTTCTTTCAGGGTTTATTATTTAATGAATCTAACAAACCTATAAAAATAGACAACAGTAACAAAATATCAAAATATGAATAGTTTCTGGATACCTGAAATTGATGTGACCTGGGGTGATTTTCACAAAGCCCAGAGGGTGTTTTGAATCAATCCCACAATGCATTGCAATGTGCCTATACTGACCTGTACAAAACACATGTCAGTACTTAGGGATAAAAAGTATTCAAGAAGTTTAAGAACCACAAAAAATGTCTTTCCAGAAGTACTAATGCTTTGTGGGTTAAAATGAGTGTTAAAGTTAGGGTTTTTATGTGTTAAGAATAGGATTTTTATGTGATCACATGACCCTATTGAGGTGAAATTTCCCAAAACTGGTGCATTGTGGGATTGACTCAAAACACTCTCTGATTTCAACCCATCGTGCGACCCATCGTATGCAGACGCATGGTAGGTTTCTGTTAGAAATCCCTATTACTTATGATGTGTTTGACTTAAGATAGATCTACGATGCATCGCAAGTCTCTGTGAAATCCACCTGTGATCTATATTGCGTCTTTTAAGTTCATTTCCCCCACTCAACATCCAAAGGGGCACCATACCCTGTCTAGAGTTGTGAAAGGTGCTATGTAAATGCTACAATTATTACCACATGTGCAACCAATCATAGGAATATGACAGTAAATGTACAGTCCATGTTTGTTTCATTGCGTAATCCTATAATCATGCTATTTGGGTCTTATTTCAGGCATAGGTGGCTACATGGTATGACTGATGACCCTCCTACAACCGTTCCACCCACACCTCGTAAATTTATCTGGGAAGAACACCAACCTAACCTGTCAGGAACGAAGGAATGTTATGTACCAAGCACTACGGTGCCAAAGAAGATTCATGAATGGGTGCCACCAACCAACAAACCCACTTAGCATATTTTGCCAGACTGGGACAGAACTTTGCTTCTCTTTATCATTGACAGAAAATGTTGTGGTCTGTTTCTGCATAATTATTTTCCCCAATTTGTTTCAATTTTTTCAGAAATAGCTTAAAAGCTCAGCATAGTCAAAAAGAAGTGTTATTTTGAAATTCCAGTTAAATTAGTGGGAATCAATTGTACATCAATTAATGTGTACTAAAACATGGCATTTTTTGTCATTGAAAATGAAGCAAAGAGTTCTTCCATCAATTGTATTATAGACTACAAAGATATTTGTTGACCTAATAAAATTCAGTGATCTAATTTTGCATGGATTTTGTGGAGGCAGTGATGTTGTGTGATGAAAAAGTTATTTCTCAACAGGAAGTAATCTAAATTAGTAGGGAAGTTTTGTTTACCTATGCCAATGGTTCTCAACTGGCAGCCTGCGGGCCAAATCTGGCCTGCTAACTGATGACGTTTGGCCCACCAACTAGCCCAAACATACAGAAAAGATAAGAGAATAAAGTGTATTTGACCCTCGTTGGCCCGCGGACAAATAAATTTGAGTGCCCCTGCCCTATGCGATGTGTGTGTACTTATATGTGGAACATGGAATTCCTTTGTTTAGATCAATAACAAATAAACAAATCCCACCTTCCCATACAAGCCATGCACATTGCCCTGATGATGTCTATCTGTGTGGACGTTTTGTGAAATGTAGAAATTGCATGCGAGGGAAATCAATTGTTTCTACAAATAGATTTAATACAACAAATGTGGCAGCATGTAAACTTATAATTGCAATAGTACCTTTCTTTGAGATTTTTGCTCATGAAGGGATAAGAGAAATCATTTGACCCCTATTAGGCCAAAAAAGTGTTTTGTTTCCAGTAGGCTGTGTGCATTTTGGAGCCATTTTACCGCATTTGTTTTTTTATTTAATGAGAAAATTAGCATTTTAGACAAAAATGCCAGAGATAGAAAAGTGATCACACATAGAGAATCCATTGCTTATTGCTAATGTGCATGCGTGCCTAATCCATATTTTACAAACATTTGATTGCATTAGATATGCATCTGATATGGATGTGTTTAATAAGAGTGCATATTAAAAATGTCAAAAAGTTCAGTTGTCAGTGACATACCAGCCCTTTGCAAATGGGGAGCAGACGGGCTTCGGAGCAGGGGGCACTCGTCCCCCCTGCTGGTTACGCCAATGTCAATTGTGTATATAAAATAAAAGGATTATTGACAAAACATTCTGTAGTGTCTTGGCTTTTTAAGGGGAAGGGCATATCACAATGGATGAAATTATTTTATCTTAAATATCAATGCATTAATCAGGTAGTATGTAGGCTGTGTATCCAAGTCCTATTGTCAGTGATTGTGGCTAATACAGAAGCTCAGACTGTCTAAAATATTTGGCAGACAGACTGGCAGCAGAGGGTGTTTTGAACCAATCCCATGATGCATTGCAATGTGCCTAAACTGTACTGAATATATGTCAGTACTTTAGGATAAAGTGTTTCAAAAGTTTCAAAACCACAGGACTTCATGATCATGCTAAAATTCCATAAGTACTAATGCTTTGTGGGTTAAAATTAACATAAAAGTCAGGGTTTTTATGTGTTAAGAATAGGATTTTTGTGGGATCACATGACCCAATTGAGGTGAAATTTCCCAAAACACTGACTCTGGACTGGCAGATTGCATTTGCTGAGCTAAAAAGAGACACCACAGGGGCGGATCCAGGATTTGAAAAACGTCAAAATTACCGGGGAGCTGAAAGGCTAAACTTGTCCAAAATGGGCTGATTTTGCAAGATTTTGCAGAATTACCAGAAGGCGCGCGCCCCCTCCCTAGATCCGCGCCTGCACCAAGTCAGAAAAGAACATCACCCAACAGTAACATTTTTTACATATTTATTAACAATTTCTTTCCTGATTTACAATAATTCAGTTACAGTTCCTGTAATGATACATAGTTGTTTCTTGAGTGTCATGTATAAAAGTTTGGTGTGACTACATGACTACTTGATGAAATTTGTCAATAGCATAATAATTACCACTAAATAGCTTGACTACAAATAGTAGACTGGGCTGACATCAATAGCTATTACTCCATGGGATCAAAGAGGGAAAGATGCTTGCATAAGGACATTGGTTACGCATATCGGCGAAGTAACTGATTTCTGCGCAGTTATTATTGTATAATTATACCTTTCAATACTTTGGGGTATGTCGAGTGCAAACGTTGCACATTTGATTGAAAATGAAATCACAATTTCTTTTCCTAAATATCAGTGACCAGCAGATGTACATCATGCTGTATTGACTCGAGCAAATAATAGCACTGTTGATATCCAGTAAATCCACTCGGTATGCAGAGGATAAAGCACTTCAAATTACTTTTTATCTGGAAGTACAGAGCCATTGTTATTACCCATACAGGTGTAAAAGATTTCAGGTGCTCATCACCCGATTAAGATCGAGCAATTTTTTCTTCATGACGAAAAGCACAAGATACTTGTCCTCTTTCACGAATAAATAAACCTTAGGCTTCTACTGTGTGTTCAATTAACTTTGACCGTATATTTCATCATTTTTTCGAAAAGGAAACAATGATGAACAAAAAATCATGAAAGAAAGTTGTTTGGCAGACAGTGACCAAACATCTTTGTGCAGAAACAAAACTTACAGTAACTTGCCGCGTAACCCCATTTCTATTAAATTTACCGTGTCGTTAACATAGGTCGCTAGACCCCTTTCTTTTGTATTTTTCTAAATACATGGTGGTAAATTTAATAGAAATGAGGTCCAGCAATAAGTTATGGATCTTGGTTCTGCACAAAGATGTTAGGTCACCATGAGTTTTTTTCACATTAATTTCTTTTTTCAATAAATGATGAAATATACAGCCAAAATTATTGAACTCACAGTAGAACCTCAAAGTTTATTTTAATTGCGAACGAGGCCAGCTCAATTCAAACTGGGTAGATGTTTTATATAGAAGTCCCAAGTATAAAAATGAGGTATTGCCATTGATTCCGTCCTGCGCTACTGAACAACATCATACAGAGCATGACTAAATCAATGCCAATACATCATTTGCGTACTTAAGACTTCTATGTGAAACGTCTACCCTAAACTGGGCGGGGATAACGAGTATTAAACGCCTGACATCTATTCAACTGCATGGACATTAAAAATGGCTCTGCAGGTCCAAATAAACAAAGGGAAATCTTAAGTGCATTGTCTGCACTGAATACACTGGATTTACTTATCAATAACGCCATTATTTGCTCGAGTCAATGTAGCATAGTGTATGTCCCTTGATCACTGATATTCAGAAAAGAAATTGAGATGGCATTTTATTCATTTTCATGAAAATGTGCAACCTTCACAATTGCCATAACCAATAAATGGTAATTATAATATTATTATTTATAGTGGGAAAATGGTTTACTTCTGCGAAGTATGTAATCAAAATGAACAAATTTTCCTTTGATCCCATGGCCAATATATTGAATGTAATATAATGGTTTCCACTGCTGCTACAAATCTGTGTACATTCTCATAAGAGGTAAATATGTCCTTGATTGCAAGGTTTCGATGAGTGCATTTTATAGCCTTTCATCAAGGCAGTGCGCTTTATTTCCTACAGTCCCTGTTCACGATGTGGTATAGCGCCCTCTCACGGGGAAATCTCTTATGCATCGCCTTTCCGTATTTAGTTTGTGTTCTTTGTTTTTCTTTATTTTTCGGGATAAATCTTCCATAACCTTCCTGGGAACTGGACAATACAGACTAAGGCGCCGTATGCATGCATTGCGGTCAAACAAATGTGGTACTACTGTCTGGCGGCATTGTTTTGTGTATACTGTCGGGTATTTGTCTTGTGGTTAAAGAAAGGGTTCAGTTGAAAGATAATCTTGGCATGAGCAATCAGTAGGTATAATCTCCCATTATGATGACCGCATAATATTTTGATTGACACATTATGCTTGCACAGAACTATCCCTATTTGCGCAAAGACGCCTCGCTCCGCTCGGCCGAAGGCTCCGGCGATACTGGTTGACAAAGACTATGCATTTTATACAAATTATTGGCAGATGTTAGCCAAAACAGCACATCACCAAATGGCTATACTGCATTTCCTTCTGTGCAGTGACGTCAACACAATTTTGTGGTCGCACTAGTAATCACTGCGCTGGCTTAAAGCGTCGGCGTTTTAAACGCGCACACAAAGACGACATATCTTGATG
>JAMKCH010017555.1:0-23895 GCA_023653785.1 Ophioderma brevispina | reverse complement strand
AACTGAAGCGCTGAATTTACGACACATCAGTGATTCACCAGAAAGAGTCAAAATAAATATTTGAATTTTGTTCAGGAATTTAGAATAGCTTTGAAAGTGAAGGATTATTTCAGTAGAATTCTCATAAGTTATTCTTTTGTAACTGAAATGTGACAGAAAAGGAAGAAAACATAGTGTTTACAAGAATGAATGGAATTTCCATTCAATGAGGTGTTGTAGAAAGTGTCCATACGGACAATACCAACTAAACATATTTGTCCTTACTGGTTTTTTGAGTCTTTCTTACGTTTTTATTTAAGAAGAGACCTACACACGTTATGGATGAGTCACAATGCAAACCTAAATATACGAGCAAATCAGTCGCATTCTTTAAGCTAATGGGAATGAACATTTTTGTTACGCAATCGGCTTCTATTCAAGATTTAAGGTTGCAGATCTATAGCAAAATACCTTTTCAGCCATATCCCAGCAAAAGACGTAGAAAACCGATTGCTTCTGAGTGACTTTGAGACATCCGCGACGTGTAAACACAAAATGTACCCATCACAATCTTGTATACACCATGCACGCCTTCCCGAGTCCACAGGGTTTCCCCCGAGTGGACTTACGGTGGGCCCTCCAAATTTAGCAGATGTGTCAAGGTAAAATTTGCACACCGGAAGTAGAGCGTACATTCGGCCATTTGCTTTTGATTGACTTTCAGCGGTTTCCTGGCAGAAGACTTTGAAATCAATTGCTTCCGATTGACTTCGCCGCTTTTCCAGCCGAACACCCAATGATTCTATTGCCTTTCAGCCGTTAACATTTTTCCTTAAGTTATTCCTCTGCAGGGAAAACGCCGACAGTCATTGCAACACAACAATCCTCGACTCTCGTTTTGTATTGACTTGCAGGAGAAACTTACTTCATATTGGACTCAGGCTATTTGGGGAAGCCCCCAGTAACAAGTAGTGTTAATGTAGAGTTGCTTTAATAGTATAGAATAATTGCACTAGTATCGTCTGTTATGATGTCACTTTCATCTCCTCAGAATTTGCGCATGCAGGAACAAAACAGTAGTACCGGAGTGGCCACTGCATAATAGGGGGTCTCCTTTTCGGGAATTTGATACCCGGGTACTCCGATTTTTTTTTACGAGTGAGTACCGGGTACCCGAACTTTCAAAGTTTGAAAAATTGATTCAAATATTTAACAAGATTTACGTTTATTTAAACCTGCACATGAAATAGTGATCTGAGCGAGTTCCAGGAATTTGGCGGGTCCAGCCGATGTCGATGCCAATTTTCACAAGTTTGTAATGCACTCTACTGCTCTACCAGTCATAGGTGTTTTTACTATTAAAACGTGAAGTCAAACTTACTTCTCAGGCCAAAGAAAGTAAAAACTGGCCAGTTCTAACCGAACGTGTGGTGATGTTATTGTTGTCATGGGCTGCGACATTTTTTCTGCTCATAAAAATTATGTTCCTTTTCGCTAGGAGAACCGCCCTACGCTCAGACGATGGGAGCAATGAAAACACACATCGCACGTTCAAAGAATCACGGCGAGTCGTGTTAGCTCGTGTTGTGTCCAATTGAATCATAGCGACCCATGGCAAGGCCTGGCTTATTGTTTTGAGGATTTATTTAATTACTCATGGAAACATTTGATTAGGGATTTAGCGGTTGAGTGGCACTTTGCTGCAGATCTAGTGAGTCAGATCGAGTGAGTTTAGCCTTGTTTTAGTTATCTAGGCAAATTTCGGGAAGCGGGTAGGGATTTTTATTACCGGGGACCCTACATGATCGGGCGGGACCCAAATTCCGGGACTAGCCGAGACCCTACTGATAAATAACGGTTAGACGCTTCACTGGACTACCTGCTCACAAAAACTTCCATGGAGGCAAATGCATTGTGGTAAGCTACTGATATCTTCTCTTGTGCTACCGGTAAGGTGCGCAAAGAGTTATGCTTCTGGATTAATTGAAACAAACATTTATAGCCTAAGTCGGAGCCACATTCCTTTAACGCGTAGTCCGATCGTCATGCCACTTCGGGGCCCCAGTGCTATGCAAATTATGCACTGATCATGCACAATTGAGCCACTCAGCATTTGGCGATTGTTGTCAAGGAGAACTGGCACCGAATCACCGGCCAGTGCGTGTTACGCTAGTGGAACGCACTACACGCTTAAAATCGCTTATTTTGTAAAAGGATGGTGGCTTTCTATTAAAGCACTAGGTTGCCATAACTTGAAACTTTTTTCTCGCTGGACCCCGAGTCTTAGCATGTAGCTGATGTATGGCAATTGAATAAAAATTAAATAAAAGCCATCAGCGTTTTCAAATGTAAAAAACCGCGCCCCCTATTTCTCAAAGAAAAATGCATTTTTTTGCACTGTTGTATTGGAAATGGTGGTAGTAAGACCCATGTAAGTGGCTAAGCGTAACGCGCGGTATTTGCAAGAAATGATGAATTTTATGCTTGTTAAATTGTTAATACTCTCCTAATTACTAAAAGTCGGATCTGACTTTTTTTAGTTTAGGGCAGAAAAACAGTCGTAAACTGCATCTTCAGGACAGCTTTAAATCTGTTGTGTCTGTTTTTCACAATTAAAATTAAGTGTTGATATGACCTTAACAATAACTGACTGTGATAATATAGTGGACAAAGTTTACTCACTTTTACTGAGCCAAAACCAAATTTTGCTTCCAAGTCGATACACCCCAAAATGACCTTCCTCCCGATAGGAAGGAAAAGTATTTGCACATCCACTCAGAATATTTCGGCAGGTGGTGTTCAAAGCTGATACACTGTGTCACCAAGAAACTCACAACATATTAGGATGGCGATCCTGGTCGTTGGGTCACGAATCATATATAGGGTTATACTTTTTGTAGTTGAGCGTCACGTTTAATCTTTAGCATCAAGGTTTAATAGCTCCCCTAAGTGTGTTTTGGATCCAGGATGCAGGTATTTTGCTCAAAAAAGTAGTTTTACCTGTTGGGGTCCACTTTCAACGAAATCGGCATTGAAGCTGTGCGGGATTGGCTGTTACCGAGCCTTGATACTCAACTTCCCTTGATTGCCTTCTGGGCTACGGATTAGTTCCAGTAACTGAAACCAAGGGTCGCCATTATCGTAAACATGACATTATCATGAACGGCCCTCTAGTTTCAGAATGGAGCTATTGCGGGAGAATAAACGGATAATAAAAACCAGTATTTCCTCCTAGATTTACAATACCAAGCAAGTTACCTGCAAATTTCCTATGATATGAAGATCTCACATACCTTCTCTTCCATATGTTGCAGTTTCAAGCTTCAAAACCACTTAAAAAATAACGGGATTTTGGAACGTATTGGGAAAAAACAAGGCAGAATCACAATATTCGTCTAACTCCAAACTAGAGCAGGTGGGGTTTAAAGGTCAAAACCCGGGTCATACTCGGGTCATTTACACGTGACAAACTTACAAGTATGTATGGGTATGTTTGGAGTGTTTGGAACCAAATCGAAGTGTTCGCGGCGGTGTCGGGCCAGGCCATTGTGAACGCGCCAAGGTAGTATGCACGGGCCAGCGTTTTATATGAAGATTAAAGTAAGCTTTTTTCGAGCTATTTTGGCCTGTATTTTGAACCAGAGAAGTAATAACGTTGATATCTTCTCTGAAGGATGGTAGGTAGGAGAGTTAGAATTGGTTCAAGAGGACTTTTGGGCGGGTGCCAATTTAAATAAACAGTTGTGTTTGCATCATGTCATATCCATTGCCAGGTAGCTAGAACTATCCCACGGGGATTGAAATTTGAAAAAAACAAAAAATTTCTACTGGAGATGAGATGTGAAAGTAACTTTATAAAAAGCAATTTATAACAGGGTAGGACTTATTTTTAGTTGAAGGAACAGGTACAAACTCTGAATGCATCCTAATTGATCAATTACTTGTGCCAATGTAGTGTAAAAACAAAAGTAATTACTAACATGGATACACACTAACTGCGAGTTAAGTGGGGCATGGGGATGATTAACTGCTGTGTCTGGTTGCTGCTTTGCTTTGCACACTTTGAAAATGATTTATCATAAGTGAAAGGTACTTTAGATTGGGATGAGGTCCTTTTTGGCACTATAAATTCATGTGACAACCGTGCAAAAATATTGATTGGAAGAATTGGCATTGTGGGAAGAAACACTGTAACCTCCTCTTCTTCCCCAATGAACTGACCGTTTGAACTGCCTAGTACCTACAGGATTCAAATTTGTCCACTCAGAAAATTCTTTGGACACACCTTCTGTTCCTTCCCCCTACCCCACCCCCACCCCAGTGTAAAGGTCTAGTTATGCACTGTATTTATACTGTCAGAGCGGCACTGTAATTTGGTATTTATTAGCAATGATAGTACATTCAAAAATCACATGCGCGATATGAGATGCCATTTATTTTTGTAAAACGACTGGCTAAAAGCTACACGTTCAATAATGATACGAACACCATACATGTCAATCACTCCAACAAGACAAAATGAGCAAGTTTCTTTTTCGAGTTCAATATGCGTGTGGGATGATCTACTACCTGACTCCCGTCGATACGCTTCATCCAAATAGTACATCAACAACAACGTCCATCGAGTAGATCGGCAGGTGTTTTTTTTCCCTTGATTTTACTTATCTGAAGGAAATATAACAATTTCAATGATCCAGGCTGTGGATGAGTTCTAGAGCAGACCTAGAATAGATTATAGCTCATACATTTGGGTAAGTGTTTAGCTGAACGAAAGGAGTTCACTCACACAATTTAGACCTGTCTAGTATATGACATTGCCCGAAATCGGAAGTACCAAAACTAGAGATCAGTAGATTAAACGAGTAGTGTTAAAGATATGTTGACCTCTGGTTTTTTTTGGGGTTTGTGTTTTTTTTTTTTGTTTGACCAGAATAGGCTACGGATGGGCAAAAGTAAGGCGTCCCACTCAAATTAGTTATGAGCTGATATCCGTTATTGCACTGGATCCTTGACACGCTAGCCCATGAGTGCTTCACGCACTTCCATTACGCGGGCATTACGCTTGACAAAAACAAATTGTTCCTCCGCGATTCCGATAGTCGTATCTACTCCCCTGTAGAGTTTTTCAGACTTTGATCCAATCAGAGAGCGCGATGGAAAATCCTTAACAAAAATAAACAATGACGCTCACTTTTCTCAGAAGTTTGTTCCATGATTCAGAATGGGGCCATTTCTTTCACAAACCGTGTTTCAGTTTACCCCGTAATTTCCTCAAAAATCGTGCCCTGCCCTACTTCAACAAATTAACCGTGTTTCTAGTAACGATTTATAGTACATCGATAACGGTTAGTACGATAAAAATGGACGCACTTACTTAGTGGTTTTTTCGAGCCAAAAACCTTGACGAAAAAGCGATGTTGAGCACTTTTCAAAAATTGTTTACCTTGTTATTTTCCCCGTAATTTTCCATCATAAATCGAAGCCCTGCCTACTTCCAAACGATTAAACTTGTTGGAAAAGCTTAACGGGGGCTATTTAACCTTGTCGGCTAGCTACAAATTGATGGAAAAGTAATTTTTCTTTCCCGATATATGTATCGTGGACCCCAACGACAGGATCGCCATTATGATTACAATATGACATTGGCCATGAATGACCACTGGACGGTGCAAGCACTCTACTGTAGTGTCCTGTCTGTTGGAATAAATACATGAAAATAAGTTATGTGCCTCCTATACAAAATTGCTATCTAGTGTTTGTAATAATTACACCGCATCTATGGGTACAGACTTACCAGCACGTTAGAACATTCTTACTACTCGGCTGACGATATCAGCATGCAAAAAAACTTTCACTAAATCCTAAAAGTAGTAAAATTCTACGCGATGCTAGCACCGACGTTCGACTTCGCCGCCATCAGTGACATATGAAAAGTGGGAAAGCCATCATCCTGCGAGAGCGACGGATTTCGGTCCAAATAAGGAAACGTATTTTCCATTTACGGCACCTGTCACGCGGCAACCAGTAGTGATTGGCCGAAAGTATGAATGGAATGCCATTGTAATGAGACCGCACCCGGAAATGATAATTATTAATAAGGTAGGTCAAGTTAAGGTCATAGTGTCATTTTAAAGATGGCAGCGCCCATGAGACGGTAATGTGATGCAAATGCATGAAACGGTGTCAGCAATCAAGCATGAGTGTGCCAGATTGAAGACTCAGATTGCAAGTAAAGTGTGCTGCCAAGTGTTTAGATCTTCATTTTTTAGAAGATTATCAGATCGAGGGACGAATGGCCAGTGTGATTAAATTAAATGAAAACTGGTACGATCCGCATGTAGTCCGAGACGAGGTGCTCTGACGAAAGACCCTCTGACTAACCTCCATATGGGTGGGCGTGTCCAGGTCAGAGCCATGAAGTATATCCCTAACAAGGCTATAGACCACAAAATACCACACAATGGTATAGTGTGGTATCTGTGGTATATGATGATCGTTACAGAAACCACAATATTTTTTGGTAGGTTGTGGTATGTGATATTATCATTGACTATAAAGCGTGGTACATTCACGTACATCCCCACCCGACCCGCGCCATGTAAGCTATAACACCAAGGTTCCCTGGGCCTGCAATTTTTCTTTGGCAGCCTGTACATTTGGCCTATGGTGCAGCTTGTTGTTGTTTATTACGGTGGTATATTGTTGTATATGATGAGTTACTCCAATTTGGTATAGTTACCTGATTTAAACTAACACTAAGCATCTCAATATACCACAACTCAAATTTTGTGGTAGTCTTGTGGTCTATGGAAGTGCAAAGTATAGGGCCCTTGCACAGAGCTAACTTATGTTGAATGGACTTTTTGTTTTGTCCTCCAGATGCAACCAATCATGAGAAGAATACAATCATGCAGCACCTGTTTCACCTGAACAGTTCAGTTATTTCTGCAGGTGATTCCTTGGTATTTTTTCTGCATGCTTGGGTTGTTCTGGAGGCAGGCAGGTCTGGCCAAGTTTAACCTAGTGACCTCCCGTGAAACGCCCTGATGATGAAAGTTGGTGGGAGTTTTGTGATCTGGGGTTTAAGGTCCTCACCATAACAGCTACAGTGTTAGGGATATATCTATTTGCAGGGTCCCATCACACGAATTTTAAAAAACTTACATTGTGACTCACCTTGACTTTACAAATCCATACCTAATTCACTGATTCTATTTCTACGGATGGCATCATGTCAATGTACTTACGAGGATGTTTGGGTCATACTCATTACATGGTGCAAAATGAAAGAAAATTGAGGCACTAATACTAGAAGTATACTAAAATTTGTTGCCATTACGAACTTTTAACATCCACCTCGCAACTTGCATAAGAACAATGTTTTCATAATACCGTCAGAATTGCTTTTTTTGTTTGGTCCTAAATTATTTATTCGTGATTATACAACCCAGGGAGGTCGAAATATAAACCAAATAGGAGGTCGGTAAGTGAAGTAATTTTTAAAACTTTTTTGGGTATGGAATTTAGTATTCTGCCCCACTTAAATTCGTCGGCACCTTTAACATGCGGTTTTATTTCTGTTACGTTGCCGAATTTCGTACTTGTGGCAGAATACTAAATTCTTTCCACAAACTTTTTTTTCTTTTCCCGACAGGTTTTTTTTTGCCGTCGGAAAAACCCCGCGATATCCTATGGACTTAATCTCATAGCCCCGAGCTTCCCCGTGCTACGACGTGTTCAGCGCTAATAATCCGCAGCAGTTCAATGAGTTCATGGGTCAGTGGGCACCATACAAATTCTTTCCCTCACTTCATCAGGATTCACATAGGTTTCTGAATTATTCTCTTGCAGTTGATGAAACAATATTTGGGTGTGACATAACTTCACGATTTCTCAATCTAGAAAAAAAAAAAAATAAAAAAAAAAAAAAAAAAAAAAAAAAAAAAAAAAAAAAAAAAAAAAAAAATAATGATCACCCCTATCATGTATGTATGAATTACAAATTATGGTTTCTTGAAGTACATTTGTAATTAATTTTTAACTAGTAATCCAATGGTACCCATATACTTCAATATAGCATAGCACGATTCGTCATGCATTATAATGCATTTGGCCTTCGCTTTTACATTGTCTTCCATGGGCCGCTTGCATTATAAGCATGATTGCCAATACCACTGTTAATGTGGGGAAAGCCCTCACCCGTGGGTACAAAATAAAATTGGCCAACGCCCACGATTTTCAGTTTGACTGGGCGACGTTCAACCTTAATCCGTGCAATTTTCTTCAATCGCCAAGTGACTTCTGGACTAAACAGCGGACCTTGCAAGACAGCTGAGAAGATTATAGTCACGGCAAGCTAGGTTTTGAGTATCACAGCACATAAATAATATGCTATGGGTATCCTACAAAAACGTGTCGCCCGACCCATTTCACACCTAACGATCTAGATAAGTAGGAGCAGTAGGGACATCTTGCTTCGAACATGGCGGCCTATAGTAAAAATGAAAATGATAAATCCAAGTGGAAATTTAAGGACCAAACAAAGTTGCCACCGGACTGTGTGATGAAGCAAGATGATCGTTCTAATATATAGGTACCACCAAGATAAGATATCAGTAGCCTTCCCCAATGCCTTGCTTCCTTGGACGTTTTTTTCCAGGCAGTCATGTGAATCATTAAGATGAAATCACTTTTAAAATGCAAGTTTGTGAGCAGTACTTTCAATTTAGCCATTTTCATCTCTAAACGCAGGCTCCAAAATAAGAATTGGGGCGGGCAAGGCAACTTTGCCCAATTTTAAAAGGGCAATCAAGGCATTACATGTTAAAGAATAGCAAAATTTTTAGGGCACCACGGCAAATGTAGGGGCACCTTAAGGCAAATTGCCTTAGGTACCTTAGGTTATTTTTGGAGCCTCTAACGATTCACATTCAGTTACCTGAACAAACAACCTCCATTGCAAGGCAATGCATTGTGGGAAGCCACTGGAAATCTTCTTCTCGTTGGGTACCACCCACTGCCATAAAGTCGATGTCAATGAAATTCCGCATTGAGTGTGGATGAGCAATATTTTTCATCTCAATTTTCTCTGAAATGATAAAGCTGAAATAATTACTCTGGCAATATCCATGTTCGTCATGTACGGAGAACACATGCAAGGTAACTTTAGCAGTATAGAAGTACATTGTGTGGTTTAAAATCTTCATGAAAATTTCAATTAAATGAAATTGAATGACAGAAGAATGTTTTGCGAATTTTTCTACACAGAGTATCCAAGCTGCGTGGCAGCAGCCGTATCTAGATATCTGCAATCAGACGTGTAATTGCACGTGCCCTACTGACACGATCTATGGATTATCACGCTGGGCACAATATATAATCGGGCAAGTCGAAATGGTTACAACCATTAAAGGACGAAATGGGCACAATCCCATTGCTATATGTGTCAGTGACTGCAGGATTTATTCAGGTTAGTCTGACACTCAGGTCAGTGTGATAGAATGGCCGTAAAAAATGTTTAAAAACAACAAAACAATGAAATTGCAGACCGAAAAAGGGGAATTTCACATCCATAGCCTTTCCCCTGACTTACCTAAAACAGACTGAGATTTTATACCATCTGAACAGTTGCCTGAGTGTATATACACCTGGCACAAAAAAAGTATCTTGGCATGGTTTTTTCCAAATCAGTATTGTGCCGAAGTCCGATAATTTTTGGAAGTTTTTCAAGATATACATTTGTAGCCTACTCTTTCATTTAAACACCTTGCTTGTAAAAAAAATGTCAAAAATGGCTGAGGTTAGAACGCTTACAAATCCAAAAAAACCTCAAAACCAAAAGTTGACGGTTTAGGAGTTTTCATCAGTGGCCATTGCAGTCGTACTGCGACAGCTGACACAACACTGACCACAATCATTTGCATGCGTTCAGTTGGAAACCATGCTTTGTGTAAAAATCATACACAGATTACACACACATATTAGTTGCTTGTACCACACAGTGACGCATTGAAAAATCCCAAAACAACTGCAATTTTGGTTTGGGGATTTAACCGTTTTTTTTCAGGCATTCTATCGCATGTCCATTTTTCTATCGCAGGTGGCCACTTTTTTGCGCACTTGTTTTAACAAGTGAATTTGTTTTTTAAATGAAAGACGCTATGCAACAAATGTATATTCAAAACTTTCAAAATTATCGTAATATGACACAATACTGATCGAAAAACCATTCCAATATACTTTTTTGTGCCAACTCTATATACTATATGTGCCCCATCTTTCTTGCATATTGATCTCTCTGGGAGAAATTTTATAATTTTAAATTTTCTGTCTGTAAATGATGGAAATTAGCAACCATTGGACCTATGGATCAGATAAATATAAAACATTTGCTCATAGAAATCAAAATGCACCATTTCTCCAAGATATCCTCTAGTGAACTGTAAACAAAATGAAGGTGCAGGACAGAAATTCACCGTTTAAGTTAACAACGCAAGGCAAAATGTTTTATAAGGTTCCTGGATGTGTATAGGATCACCATGTATACAGGAGCAGGGTAAATGGGTGGCTTAAGTAAGAGAGAGGGGGAGTATGAAAATTATCAACAAGGAGGGGGGAATGTGAACTTTTAAATGGATAAATTTCATAAAAATCAGGGCAGAATGTGAAATTTATGAATGGAAGCAAAGGGAACATAACATTTTCATGTGAATTTTTTTGTGTTTCCTTTTTGAATGAAGGCAAAGGGGAACACAAAAATTTTCATGGGAAAAGAGTTGAAATCCTCCATTCTCCCCATGTCAATAGAGAGACCCTGTATCAAAAATGTTGAGGGAAAGATTAGATTGAACTTCTGGTAATTTGGCAATTTTTCACCATTTTGCCCTAGAACTTTCTTTTTTGTGTCGTCTGCAAGAATTGCAGAAGGCACATAGGGATTACTCTGGTCGTATGTCTGTGTATCTGTGTGTGTGTTTGTGGTCAAAATGTTAACCCTTAATATATTGCATGCCGTATGAGTCCCGTAAGGGCTATGATGATGTAACTTGGTGGAAAGGAGGGGGTGGGGTGGAGTGACATGTTGGTGACCTCATGTGACCTTGGTGACCTCATGTGACCTTTGGCCGGACAAATGTTAACCCTTAATATATTGCATACCGTTTGAGTTCCGTAAGGGCTACGATGATGTAACTTGGTGGAAAGGAGGGGGCGGGGTGGGGGTGACAAGTCGGTGACCTCATGTGACCTTCGTGACCTCATGTGACCTTTGGTCCCATTCGCAAACCGCGACGGCAGACGACACTCGTGGTCCGGGGACCGCAATGAATTTTTAATTAAAGACACTATCAGTAATTTGCTAAATCAGCAAATTGAAAAAAATCATCAAAAATCAGATTTTTACATGTATGTAACAAGTACAGGTATCCTAACATACCCTGCAAATGATAAGACCAGAAGCAACCTAATAAGGACAGAATCGGAGATTTTAGTCATTACTGTCCGTTCGGACACTTACTACAACACGTAATTGAATGGAGAATCGTATCTTGGAACACTGCCGTTTTCTTCCTTTTCTGTCAATTCTACAGCGGGAAACGGTAACTTATGAGAATTCTACAGACTTATCCTTCACTTTGAAGCTATTCCTGCAAATTTCAAATATTTTTCAAATCACTGATAGTGTCTTTAAGTCAGGCTCTGCATTGCTGTACATGCATGGTCCACAAAGAACAAACAAATTGAAAATGTTCAATGTAAGAACATACATACTATAGTTTGAGTAATAATTTCTTTGGCCATGGTACACGCACGTTGCTTGTTGCATGAACTGCATCTATGTGCAACCCAGTGGTGTGCCGTTTTGGTGGAGAAGCGGGCGTACCTAGTAACTTGGCCAAGAAATTATTATTCCAACTGTATAGTGTTTGTCAAAATCCCTTGGCCATGACATATGCATGGGTATCTCTTTATATGAACTGCACTTACATGCAATCCAACAGCGCGTCATATTGGCGGGAAAGTGGGTGTGCATAGTTACATTTCCAAGGGATTTTGACAAATACTATAGTCTCCAGTACTGTTATGCTTGATGTGCTTAATTCCTTAATGTACCCCCTGGACACTATACTACCTATGATACAATCTGTCTGATTGGCTCATTACAGGACACAATATGAGATATCCCTCTGAGTAACCAATCAAAATAGTGCTTCTATATCTCTGTGTAAACTATACCACCATTCTTACAGTATATGTGATTTGCTCATTACAATTACCTACCAAGTCAAGTGAACAATCAAAATAGTGCTTGGATACCAATAGATCAAAGGGTTACAGCATGACTTAGAGTTACAAGTGTCTAGTACTGTATAGCAGGATATTTTCGTGGGGTTATTTTTTTCACTATTTTACCAGTTTTGGACATTTCAATGGGTTTTATATTCGCACATTCAAGTTTAAACATAATAAAGTCAATGTAAAAATTACATTTTCGCTAGGTTTAAGATTCGCGGTTAGCTGCATGAATGCGAAAAGCGCGAAAATTAAACCCCACAAAAAATTCCCGCTCAACAGTAAGAAGTGTTTCTGGCTAGAGGGTAATTTTTATCTCTACGGTTAGGGTACTTAAACCAAAAATTACAACATATTAGTCAGGTCAGGTTTTCTTGCGGACCTGTAATGGTAGCCTTGTAAACCAGTACTACCTTGTCCCAGGGGCGAGTCGTCGGCGGCTAAAACGACTCCCCCATCGGATTGTAAGGAATCTGATGAGGAGGTTATCTGGTTACCCTGGTAGAATGAAAAGAAGATCACATACAGGGCGTTCAAGCTCTGGAGAGCTAACGGCAGCCATCCAGCACATGCTGCCTTGCATGGTGGGCAAAGTTGCCCAAAGGCTAGGCCCACCCGCCGATTTTTAACTGTGGTTTGACGTCAGGTAGGGCATCCGGTCAATTATCTTGACTTCACATAAATCCTCACACAGAGTTATTGCTGCGTGTGCGGTGAATCCGGCCAACCTCGGTTACGGGGACAAAACGGATTTAAACTTGAGTCTAACTTAAACCCACTACCTAAATGCAGTATCCAAAGCACCATTGACACAATCATCCACCAGTTTGTCTATTTGTTTAATTCAAATATCTGCTTACAGGTGGAGCCATGTCACCGTGACCTCTGACCTCCTTAATGACCTCTTGCCAGGTGCAGTAACCCTAGTGTTCAAGCGCAAGCCAGAACTGAACCCTGATTTCAATTCTTTCACTGACCTGATAGGGATTCGGATCCCAGACTACCCATTGGTTCAACAGATAGCTGCAGCGGCTGGCTCTCCTATAGCTCTCACTAGTGCCAATGTTAGTGCTGCCAAGAGCACACTATGTGTGGAGGTAAGTGTAATATTGAGGGTAATTGACAAACAGAAGGACTTAGCTCACTTTTTGGCCCCGTTTTGGTCATTTTGAGATTTTGGCACCAAAATAATCCATAACACCCAACCGATTTGGTCTATTGCCAATTGGTCTAATACCCATCTGGTCTAATATTCAATTTGTCTAATATCCATTTGGTCTAATACCCAATTGGTCTAATATCCATTTGGTCTAATATCCATCTGGTCTAATATCCATCTGGTCTAATGTCCATCTGGTCTAATACCCATTTGGTCTAATACCCATTTGGTCTAATACCCATTTGGTCTAATATCCATTTGGTCTAATGTCAATGTGGTCCAAATGGGTATTAGACCAAATAGATCTTGAACCAGGTGGACATTAGACCAAATGGATATTAGACCAAATGGATATTAGACAAAATGGATATTAGACCAAATGGGTATTAGACTAGATGGATATTAGACCAAATGGATATTAGACCAATTGGGTATTAGACCAAATGGATATTAGACAAAACGAATATTAGACAAGATGGATATTAGACCAAATGGGAATTAGACCAAATGGTGTTTGTGGTTATTAGACCAAATGGTAGTAGACGAAATGAGCATTAGACTAGATGGGCATTAGACTAAATGGCTATTAGACATTTTGGTTATTAGATAAATTGAATGTTAGACTTAATGGTTATTAGACAAATTGGTATTAGAGAATATGGGTTTAAACCAATTGAAGTTAGACCAAATGGCTATTAGACCAAATGGGATTAGACCAAATGGCAATAAACCTTTCACCCTGCTCTTATTCAACACTGGCTGTGATGTACATGTACGGTTGTGACTCTCTGTACATGGGACCGACGGCTTAACGTCCCCTCCGAAGGACGTAATGCTTTCATGATTCATTTGCCCAATTCCAAGTGAACCATGGAGGAGAGATTCTGTATTTAATCAGTAGCTGTTATACAGATCAAATCCAGAATTGCGTACCTGAATAAATCCCAGCAAGTGACCCCACCGGGATTCAAACCCTGGAATTTTTGGTAAATTTGCACCACGGGCAAGCACCCTAACCGCTAGACCACGCTCTCCCACAATTTTATTCTTACATTGTATTTTCCATATCCTTCTTGCAGGAGTTTGAGAATTTATGGCCACAGCTGGACTTGGTGTTTGATGGGGGAGTGATTGGTAACACTGAGGAGGCTCGGTTAGGGTCCACTGTCATCAACCTCTCTATCCCAGGACAGTTCACAATCATTAGACCTGGAAGGTAAGTGTAAGAAGCTGGTGCATCACTGGTTGGAAAAAAATAATCTCCTACACGAATTTTACCTCTGTGGCTCATTTCTGGAACCTCGCATGTGCAAATTATGAATCCGTCATTTCAATCCCGTCTATTAAGTCTGGAATTGAAATTCTGGCCATCCAGAGGAATTTTCGCACCCGTTAAAGCACATTTTTAGAGTGTGTTTGAAGAAAAAAAGTCCACTCACGTAGGACTACCCCTAGTTTTTAATCCAGGTCTAAAGTTAGACTCCCTTTTCATGAATAACCAGCTTTGATTACAATCTGGTACAATGATTTACCATGTCTTTTTATGTTGTGAGGTTGTGAAAATGCAAATTGATTGAGTTATCTATCACTTTCTTTTTTATCTTTACAGTGTCGACGAGTCAACTGTGGAACCTTTTGAAAAATAAGTATGGCCTGAAAGAGGTCAGGTAGCATAAAAAAGCGGCTGAAGAAAACAACTTAATATACTCAATTTTAGTTGTTGGCACACTATTGAATTTATATGATCAGCTATTAACAGCAAGAGCTAGAAATAGTCAAGGGTCTAATATTAGTATTTTCTATAGTGGGGGCCTTCTGTATCATACATGGGGTGTTGGTTTGGGTTTTTTGTGAACTGTGTAGCTGAGTTCTGAGAGCTGACCTTGAAATATACCATATGTTAAAATGAAGACATTTACAGACTAATTGTCTGCATTTTTGAAACAATTTTGTTCACATTTAAGCTAATTTGCCCAGGTTTTGCTACAAATTATGTATAAAAATGAGCACTTCTAAATGTTCAGGGAAACTTTGTGAAAACAAAATTACTCCTTCCATGTTCCTTTTTAATTTTTGTTAACCCATGCCATGCTACCTTTCTCACTAACATCCCCAAACCGCCATCTTTGGTAAGAGACTAAAAATTGTCACCCAGAACAGCCATTGGTCTGGCTAGAAACATTCCTGCTTGGCTTGTAGATTAAAGTGGACTTCAATTTAAAGGTGGGTGACCCGATCCTGGTCTGATTTTTCTGATATTTTCTCACTCACATGGGAGCATATCAGAACAAGTAAAAACCATCAGATTACAATATTTGAGTTTAAATTGGTCCAGCTTTTTTTTATAGTAGAAGCCAAAAGCGTATTAAATTGGGTCCATTGGACAGTGTGAGTTTATTAACGTGTCACTGCTTACACATTTTTAATAATTACATCAAGAGGAAACGTTAACAGGGCCTTATGGCCCTATCAGAATTTTATTTGGGATTTCCAGAATCACCGCCCGCACTAGTTGTCGCAGTTGGTGTTTACATTGCTGTAAAGTCCCTTGCTAGTGGCAAAGCTGAAACAACATAGTTTTTAGCTATACTCCATAAACCTAGAAGTACAAAGTAATCATAAACTCCACACAAGTCTCACACGGAGTGCCCGGTATGTTGATTACACGACCAGTATTTTGTGGACGCAGTATAAGAGATTTGTTTTGTTCAGACATCATGCACTGTGTCTTAAATCGCGCGCGATTTAATGGATTTAGACTGCGGGGCCTAATCGCGTTGGTAGTAGGCGCGATAATGCTTCGCAGCGCACGATTATTAATTACATTGATACTTATAAGAGTATACAAGAAAAATGGAACCTTTAAGACTGTTTAAAATGGTTTAGTCTCTGTTGTAATAAAGAATAGAAATATGAAGTGTGGATATAACATAGTTCTGCCAATTAGGACAAACGGGAGGCCCGTAACCAGGATTTTTTTAGGGAGGGGCAGACCTTTTCAAACGGGGACCTTTTTTGCCAAATCGACCCCTTCCTACGCGGGTGGGGGGGAATTGCAAAGTCAGGCGCGGATCTAGGGAGGGGGCATGAGGGGGCGCGAGCCTCCCGGTATTTCTGCAAACTCTTGCAAAATCAGCCCATTTGGGACAAGGTTCAGCCTTAAGCCCCCCCCCCGGTAATTTGTAGTTTTCAAATCCTGTCCGACCCTGAAATGGACATTGTTTTACCGGGAATTTTGAATTTTGAAAAATAAAAAAGGCTGATTGTGGCCTTTAAATTTCACTGACATTATGACAAAAATAGAACTTTCTTACTGATACCAAAATCTAAAGTTGAGTGGGATAAAATGAGGAATGAGCTTTTTATGGATCACCCACCTTAATATTTTAAACTTTTGGCATCAAAGGTGTATCTTTAACGGGGATTATTACTGAGGCCTATGGCATTGTACACACTTTATATTACACTGAATGTGTACATTAAGAATGAAAGTATATCCATCACCTAGTAAATATTATGTTTAGTTGAAGTATATATTTGTTAATAAGTGTTTGTGCAGAAGACTCTAAGTCAGAATTGATCGCAAAAAAAATGTAACATTATGTAAAATGAGAAAAAAATTTGGCAATTTTGATCACTTCAAACACAGCTTTGAAAGTGCAAGGAGAGATTTAATAACAGGTGTCCTAAAAATGTGAAAATTCTGATTTTTTCACTAATGTAAAAGTTTTCATCAAAAATATCCCCAGTGATAAGGCTAAGAATTATTCCTTGGGAACAAAAAATTGTGAAATTACTGTGGAGCAATATCATCCTGTGTGTTTATATTGAAATAGTAGTCAAAATTGTCTTTTGTTTTCACTTCAGGCAGTCTGTAGTCAGAGACAAGGTAAGAGATCTATCAGGGGTCTTTCTATATGGAATCATTATATATGATACAATATATGGATGCCCAAATCTCTTGTAGCCACCTTCAAAGGTACTATCAGAAATCCACCCAGAAATTTGCAGGAGAGTCTATAGTGAAGAATAAATTTAAGGGTTTTTCTTTTTCAATGAAAAATGACAGAAAAAGAAAAGAAATGAGAAGTGGTCAAAGATATGAATCTCCAATTAGTTATGTGTTGTATATAAGTATTAGACTACTGACTAAAATGTCCGTTTGCACAAAAAGTAAGACCAGGTTAAAGTTAGACCGGTCTTATTCAAAATTAATTGCCCCTCAAATTGATAGTTATTCACACTCTCTTGTAAAGTAACTAGCAAATTTTAAAGATGAAACCTGATACAGAGATTTCCCAGGATGGTTCCTCAATTTTCACACAATCGTGTTTTTGCATGAATAATGATTGTCCATGTACTAATCACTGTGTCAAATGGCTAAGCTCACATCGAGTCCTTCATCTATAGCCAAATCACGATTTGTTTTAAATTTTGGATCCCGGAATTTTTGTTATTCCAGTATCACAGTTGGCACTGTTAACTGAGCAAATAAAGGTTTACTCCATCAAAACGAAAAAATCCGATTCACCTCAAACGTGGGAATTGAGATTTTAGGTAACTATCTTCTAGTTGACTATGTGTAAATTAATACACGAAAAAGTAAATTTCAAATATCTGAATAGCCTTTAAATGCAATTCAAAAAATACGTACAAAAGACCTAGTGTTAGTGTAAAGGAAACTGTTTTTCGGGTGGACAAAATGCACTTAAGAAGGTCTAACTTTAAACCCGGTCTAACTTGTTTTGTGAATACGGACAATAAGATTCTGTCTTTATTAGATTGCTTTCGTCTTATCATTTGCAGGGTATGTACAGACATGCAAAAATATGATTTTTGATGTTTTTTTTTTTTTTTATTAAATTTTCTGATTTGGCAAATCACTGATAGTACCTGATTTGCACCATTTTAAGTGATAGTGCCTTTGATTTGTACATTTTAGTGTGTTAAGTATACATTTTTGGAAAGATAATTTACAAGCATGCTCGAATATGCAGAAGATAGGGCATACATACTGGGTGTGTGCAAGTTATACAGTGTGTCAAAAGAAAACTAACATTTGTTGTTTATTTTGATATACCCAAGTATCTTCACAACAATGTTGTTAAAATGGGTATGAATATATGACTTTCATCAAATTTTGACAATCATTCATCTAATGTCCACATAGTAAAACGACAGGGTGGTCAAAATTACGTATGTTTCAATAGGCAAAAAAGAAGGTAGTTATGCAATGTGTTAGAAATATATGTGGCTCTTGAGGTAATATAGTCATCCAGGAAACATGAAACCTTTATAGTTCGTTTTCCCTACCAAACTTTGATGTGGTAGAAATGGAAGGAAGTCATATAAGAATGATGTACTTTATTTGTGTGAAATGCTATACTTCCAAAAGATCCCATTGTTATGATGTTTATGTGGTTTTTGCCAATGATCAAGCCGCATCTTATTGAAATGAGCTAATTGCTCCATGGCAGGGATTCTGTATCATAAGTTATTGAAATGATGCGGAATTATAAATAAGCAGCTATTCTTATCTATGTGTTATTCATTTCAGAATGTTGATATTTACAGGTGGACGAGAGTCCATCCCGCTGCCGATTAAGTGAATGCCTAAGCTTAATAGTGCTTGTCTACATCATGAATCCAAAGGCATTGCGAATAACAAATGTAAAGCCCACAAATCATTGATCTTGGTTCTGAAGCATCTATAATTGATTTTCACATTGGTAACCCGGGGGGGTACTACATGGAAAAAGGGAGGTACATATGTGCCGCCGATCTGGGTCGCATTTTCACGCTTTACTATAACAATGGGTCGTTTTTACCACCAGGCTACTATAAAGATGTGTAACTTTTTGAGGTCATTGCGACTATCTAAATGGGTCCATTTTCAATTTTGGTCGCATTTACTATGAAAATGGGTCAATTTTTCTGATTATTCGATAAATCACAATGAAACTGGTTGATTTTATTTTGGGAAACAATTACTATCGAACCATGGGCCGATATTTGCTAAGCATATGAAAAATGGTGCGAAATTTCAAGGCCAACTTTATAAATGGGTCAAAATTTGGAACCAACATAATAAATGGTCAGATTTTTGTTTACCACATTTGGTCACTTAAAAATGGGTCGATTTTTTACTGGTGGACGCACACCCGTACCAAATTTTGGTCGAGTAACCCCCCCCCCCAGGGTTGGTAACACACTTCCTTTACTCCTCTCTGGGCTAATGGAATAGCATGCATAGTCATATGAAGAGAAGTGGGTGTGGGGAAAAACGTTTACTATTAGCACTTACACTTCCGTTTATGGTGACACATAAACAAGTAGCATTCTCAATGTAATTGGAATAAAAAAAAACTTAAAATGCGAAATGGCATTTTTATTTTACGGCTTTTCCATTTTTGAGGACTTATTTGTGAGTGACATGCGACATGTTAGGGAGGAAAAAAAGCTGCGACAATTAAAGACAAGGTGTGTTTAAAAATTCATGCATGGGTCATAGTCATTGAAAGATCTGTTGATATTTATTTTAATTTTTGTATACTCGATGTATCATTTGTTTGAAATGGGACCCTGACTAGTATCACTAGTAATAGATCGTTTATAGTTTGTTTTAAAGAGGACACTGGCACATTGAAAAAATGGTGCCACCCACGATTTCAAAATGGACATTTTTGCATGTTGTAAAGCTTATATACATTAGCCCTCACCTGAAAGTAAAGACCAAATCAGCGGCCTTATTGGTAAACAGAACAATTGTTATAATTAATGTATACGGCGGGACCTTATTCAGCAGGCGCAGAAATGCGGTTAAAGTTACGGCAAACATAAAAAGTTAGCCTACAGATAACCTGGATGTCTTAAGCCTTATTAAAGTCCCTTCTGCTTTGGATATGTTCTTTATGTTGTAAAATAATCTCTATTCTTTCCAATGCATAGACTATCATTTGCGAGCAAATTGAAGAAATTTCGTATTTTTTCTGAAAATGTCGCCAAGTGCTGCTTAAAATGAATATGGATTTAGTTTCAGAAGAGATTTAGGAGGTGGTGGTAGCTGTGTGGGTGTGGTGGGGGTACTCATACAAAAGAAAAAGGTATGTGTTTCCTTATGGGTTGATCTTTCACCTTACAAAACTGGTCAATGGTATCATATGACCTTTATTGACCCCAAACTGACCCTCTTCTTACCATATATTCAAATCTTTAGTTCTTTTTAGCACGCTACATGTTTCAAGCTTTAATTTGATACCAACATTGATATGAGTATTGAAGTTGAGCTTATTTTAACCTTACTACCAAATATGTAAAAAAAGGGCGTGGCTTATTATGTTGGTTATTGTGGGTCCGAAATTTTGGGGCCCCCGTCTGACAATTGCTTACATACTCCAAAGAAGTATTGTGCCAAGTTTCATGCTTTTCTCCAGATGTGCACAGATCTTGGTGAAAATTATGACGTATCTACTTCACTAAATTAATATAATTTGGGCGACCTGTGTGTGTAATGTTTCTAAAATTGACTAGTATTCCATTCGAGATATGTGTTTATAAAAAAAAATACTCATGTAATACAATTAGAACATATTCCTGGAATACCAGGTGTGGGGTTTCTGTCATTTTCCTTTTTCTCTGTCATTTTTTGTTTTGTATTTTCCAATAAATATTAAATGGGAAAAAACTGTGGGATTGATAATAATGGCCATTTTATTTTGGTGAAATTATACTTCACTGCAAGACATTTGGTACGATGGCTTCCACACCTCTACCATGATCCAAAGATAACTTTTATTGATGTGCTGGCGACACTCTGTCCACTAAAGTTACTCAAGATAAGTTAGCAAGCGCTTCATCTCCCATTCGCCATTGTTCCTCTGGAGGACAAATGAATTAGTTGAATGTGGCTTCTCTGTGCGTTTTCTACCAGACGGTGGCGGCCAAGCCCTCCTTCAATATAGAACTCCCCAATGAATCACTTAATCAGATTAAAGCAGTACCAAACTCAAACCCAAACCATTTTTGGACCATTTTTGGCCAAAAATGGGTGTTACTGTGACCAATTACAAGCTGAGCTATTGGAATGCATGGCCTGGAACTTGAATGGTTTTCGTCATATTTAAATGATCGCTTCCAAATACAAAAATAGGTGATCCTTACTCAACCAGACTCCTGTGAACTTTGGAGTACCACAGGGGTCAATACGTGGCCCCCCCTACTTTTTACAATCTATATTAATGATCTTTCACCCATCTTATTGATCCTGATCTAAGGTGTATTTTAATGCTGTATGACACAGCAATTTTGTATAGAGGTAAAACAGTTGAGGGGTTAATAGAATCCTTAATCTTGAAGCTAAATCATTCTCCCCAATTGGCTCAGAAAAACTTTCTTACTTTGAATGGTTTTTTTCAAAAACTAAACAATGCTGGTTTTGCTACCAAACGCAAACAGCCCACATCTAATGGGCCCTTGAAGTTTACATTTAAAATGATCCAATAGAAATGTCACAGTTTTAAATACCTTGGCATATGGCTTGACCCTTCTCTTACCTTGACAACTAATATTGACCATTGGTTTCCAAAATTAAAACTATGGGCTGCTCAGGCGCATTCTGTAATGTCCTTCCTCAACAACCCTATCTTAACTTTTTAAATCACTTATTGTCCCTCACTTTGCTTAGTGTAATGTAGTTGGGGGAATGCTGCAGGACTTATCTTTGATCCAGCTTTACAACTTCAAATGCGCTTGGTAAAATCCTCTTGGCCTTCCCCTGAGGTATCCCACGGATACTCTGCTTAATAAACTTGGGTGGCTGACGCTGCATTAATCGTCGTTCTTTACATCTTAATGTCATGGTCTATAAACGTCGTACACACATTCTCCATCAAACCTGTGTAATGTTAATGCTTGTTTATGAAACCCATACTCATGTGACCTAGGGCAAGTCTCTACAGGTACCCTTGTCCTCCTGTAGCAAAATGATTCTGATAACGTAAATTTCCTTCCAGAGGGGCTGTGTCATTCAATGCACTTTCCATTATCAGCCAAAATCCTCTTCCACCAAAGGTTAAATCTTTCAAGTATTTTTTTGTCCAATAACCTTGTGTGGCTTATTATATACATGCAATTTTTCTTTCCTTAGCGCCATAACAGTGGGGGGGGGGTGTTTGTGAGGGGGCGTATATTCGTGTGAATGTGTGTTCCAGTGTGTTTGTGACAGAATGAGCGTGTGTGAGTGAGTGTATGTGTGTTAGGGTGTGGTGTGTGTGTGTTGTGCGAGTGCGTGAGTGCTGTGTGAGTGAGTGCGTGAGTGAGGCGTGAGTGAGTGAGTGCTGAGTGAGTGAGTGAGTGAGTGGTGAGTGAGTGGGTGGGTGTGTGGGGTGGTGGGTGGGTGGGTGGTGGGTGGTTAGTGGTGCTTGATTGAGTGAGTGAGTTAGTGCGTGAGTGAGTGATTGAGTGAGTGCGTGAGTGAGTGCAGTGAGTGCGTGAGTGAGTGCGTGGGTGGGTGGTGGGGGGGTGGTGGGTGGGGGGGTGGTGGGTGGGTGGGTGGTGTGTGGGTGGGTGGTGGGGGGGCGGGCGGGCGGCGGGCGGCGGGCGGGCGGGTGGATGGGTGAGTGAGTGATGATTGGTGTGAAAGATTGTGTTGTGAAAATGTGTGTGAGAGTGTGTTTTGGTCGGGTTTTTGTTTTTTAGGTTTCTTAATTGTAAGGTTTTACTAAATTAGAATATCATATGTATTTTTAATTTTAAATGCTTGAATGTGGCAATAATCCCAGCTTGGGCTGTTTATGAATTTTTTGTATAAGCATCATTTAATCTATATTTTTTTTACTTATGTGTGTGGTATTTTTGTACTGTTGACTTTGATGTATTATGTTTGACCCCTGGGCCACCCCTGAAAAACAGTGTTGCACTGAGGGTTTCCCAGGCAAAGACGAACTAATAAATAAATAAATAAAGTAACTTACGACCTCAATCCTGTGTCCGTTATTCATTTTAAATATTAAAAAAAGTATCCTTCCATTGGAGATGATTCTTTAGCTCAATGGCGTTTTGGAATAATTGCTTGATAACGTACAGATTTTTTCGTCAAGATTTCGGTTTTGCTATTAATGCTTAGTGGTCAATATATTAATTGATACATAAATCACTTCAATAATTTGTAATCAAATCACCACTATTCAAAATGGTGCAAAATGGCTATAATTCATAACTTACATATATTGCAGAGAGCTGTAAAATGTTTCTGTTTATGACTAAATTCATTCAGAGCGTTAAATATATATAATCAAGGGTGATTTAATATCTACAAGATGGCATCCAATATGGGCATCATATGGCTGCAATGTCAGTCAGTAAGTCAGCGATTTGCTGATTCGAAACCTCGAAAAAATCATCAACATTTGTATTTTTTTGTTACTGTCAGGATGTGCTAACTTAACCTGCAAGTTAGTAGCTTGAAA
>JAMKCH010017554.1:0-32816 GCA_023653785.1 Ophioderma brevispina | reverse complement strand
TGCTCCAGAAAGTTCGTGTCTCTCTGACATCGATCAAATAGCCACTCGGCAAATAGTATGATGCCTTATCGTAATGTTTTGGATTTGTCGGCTATTTTGCTACATTTTGATTTTTTGTCTTTTTTGGGTAATATTGACATAGGAACTCGAATTTGGTTGTTCCCATTTTTTTTCGACCACCCGTTTGGCAGCCATCTTGGATTTTAAAATGGCCGCTATTTTCAATTTATTTTTCCCCATATCTCCATTTGTGGGCGACTTAGAAAGGTAAAATTGGTGTCTATACCCATGTTTGTGATGCTAAGGTTGCTATAGAAACCATTATTTTAGTTGCAACTAATTTCGTTTGGCGGCCATCTTGAATTCAAAATGGCCGCCACGTTGAGTATACTTTGGCCTGTATCTTGACTTCTGAATAACATACAGTAGTAAAAACGGAGGCAATACCCATGTTTGTGATACTAAGGTTTCTAAGGAAACCGTTTTTTAAGTTGCAACTAATTTCGTTTGGTGGCCATCTTGAATTCAAAATGGCCGACAAGTTGAATAAACTTTGTCCTGTATCTTGACTTTTGGAATGACATATGGACTAAATACAGTGGCAATATACCCGTGTTTGTGATACTGAGGTTGCTATATAAACCATAATTTAAGTTGCAACTAATTTCGTTTGGTGGCCATCTTGAAATCAATATGGCCGACATGTTTAACCTTCGTCTTACTAAGCCTTTTTGCATGGTTTACCAGGGGGGTTGTTATTATCCCCTCAGGAATTTTTTTATAAAGCACCCGATGCATGATTTTGATACCAGTGGATAGCCATGGTCCCCCCTTTCTATCGATACCAAAATAAATACTAACATACCTAGTATATATCATCACAATGACGTCATAAAGTCCACGGTTACGAGTTGTCAAAATTGGCGTTTGCTATAGAAAATGGGCGAAAATCCAATTTTGTGCGAAAAAAGGTAGGAATATCGGATTTTATGCGGTTTTCAGCTCTTGGCAATTATAACATAAACAGTTTTAGAGCCATATTTTGCAGAATATTCTAAAAAATATACCCTAGATTTTTCTTGTGTGTCAACCATCCCTCTACCTTCAATTTTGAAGGCATACATTAACCCTGGTGAAGGTGCTAAGTTCACATAATTTTCGCTAACGGGCCATTCTTCGGTCACGTTTGTGACCCAAAAACGGTAAATTTTGATTTTCAATCAAATGCTGTTTTGCTAATATAACCAATCTGTTATTACTTTTGGTATAATGTGTAACCTTTAGTCCAAACCTAACCAAAAATAAAGTTCGGTCACGTTTGTGACCTCAGAGGAAAAGGTTTTTTTTAGAATTTAAACTTCAACTGTAAAATTCTGTGATTATTTAAGCAATCACATTCTTATATTTATTTCAGAAAGACATTGGTACTTTGTCATTACAACAATGTTGGTAATTAAAAGTAACAAGCAAGCCTTACTTGGTAATTAACAAATTTATATCACTAAGTACGGTCACGTGTGTGACATTGGTGGTTACGTGTGTGACGTTTCCATTGACTTATAACACAAAATTGGTGACCATTGTTAATGTGCATCAAAACGAAGTTGTAATAAAATCTTGTGTATATTCATATTCTCAACTATCTCAAACACTTTCATTACAATGCCATCAGTAATAACTTGCAAAGAGCAATGCTACTCCTAGTATGCAGATTTCCTGTGTTGAAATAGTGCAAGTCTGCTAAATTTGGCAACTTCACCCCAAACTTTCAAAAGACACATGGAAATCAAGTTTACGCCAGTCTTTATTAAAATTAATTGTTGTTTTCTTGTTTAAACTGACCATATTCATATTTTAACCAATAATAAAAGTCAACACTGCTATCTTCTTCAATACGACCAGAAATTTATGTCCTTCAAATACTAAAATGGTGAGTGCCAGTCACGTGTGTGACAGTAATTAGCACATCAATAACTTCTGAAAGAAGAAAGATCTAAACCATTTATTTTGTATAACGGAAGGTACTTATAAACTGGCTTTTGACATGAAATATGAACATTACTGAGACAGTGGTTTTCTAGTAATAAAAACTATTTTGTCTTTTTGGTCACGTGTGTGACATACCAAAGTCAATTAAAATTCTTTGTTAGTTACTTGTCTATTTCCTATAAATTTGTATTTTTGTCAACATAATTTTGAAAATTGAAGTCCACGCAATACTTTAGGCAGTATTTCAAACAAAAATTAATAGCTATTCAATATAAAAATAAAGAAGCAAAATGGTGTAATAATCTCACTTTTTTATCCCAAAATATTGAACACGTTTATTTATGCAAATGAGGGTGTTTGAGTTGAACATATTGTTTTAAAATATCATGCAGGAAACTTGGAAGGATGGTTAACGTGATAATGTAAAGAAATTTGCAATACCATTAACTTCATTTTTTATCAAAAAGGTTTACTTTTTTGAAGAATGGCCCTAAAATGACTGGAAATGAGAAAATGATAATCTGGAAGCTTTTTACGAAAGCTTTTGTCATTTTAGCGCATCCGAGGAAAGTTCAATAAGGGATGTTGACCCCCTCCCCAAACGAGGGTTAAATACTTCGGCCTGTATCTTGAGTTGGAAATAACTAGAGGGCTAAAATAATTTGACTGCTACAATTTTGTTCGATCAGCTGTTTGCCTGCCATCTTTCATTTCAAAATGGCCGCTATTTCAATACATATTCTCCCAATATCTTGGCTTCCAAGCTACATAGGAGGACAAAAAGATAGGAATACTAAGGTTTCAATGATGCTACACTCTGGGTTCTAGCTTATTTGTTAGACCACCATATTGAATTTCAAAATGGCCGCCACTATTATTCGGTATATTTTGCTTTGTATCTTGGCTTGTCAGCTACATATAAAGCAAAAAGGCAATACCCATGTTTTTTTCATACCAAGGTAAGGTTTTCAATATTGTCACTTTAATTTGTATAGCCTTTAAAAGTAAAGGGGACAAACCTGTGGTTGACAGTCTGGTGGCTAGTGTATATACTTAGTCGGATAGAACTCGGAGAGAAGCATCAAAGTGGTACTAAAAGAATATTTAATCATTATACCAAGCGAAAATCCACCAAAGTGCCCATATCACCGTGGAGTACCTTAGGCTGCTACAACAAAACGAGTAAATCCAGAACGACATGGAAGGCTTTACAGTCAATCAGGAGGTCACGCCAACATGCGTTATTTTCTTGTACACGAGAAGACAATACAATCGCTGTGACCTCAATAGCTGGTCGAAAACGCTCTGGAAAATGTCCTGATTTTAGGTCCAAAATACCTGAATTCATTAATAAACCATGTATTATTGTTTCGGAATGTCAACTACATATCTAAGTTGGTCTAATATGACGTGAAAGGGTGTTTGGGGGTTAAAAACAACGAATTAAAAGCGACGATTTTTAAGTTTGGAAAAAGCGTGGTCTCTGAAGTTATAGAAATCCCACAAAATTTTAAAGCATCCCAAATCATTAATTGAATTATGTGCTACAAAAAAGTCTGTGTACGTGTTACTCTATCTCTTTTGAGAAAGCGAAGACCACGGAAAATGTATAACCTTACATTTACTAGCATCATAGAATTAAATTCTCGTATGCTATAACGTGCCTGGTTTCCATCGATTGATGAACTGCAGACGTTTGCAGGCTGTGTGCAGGGAATGTGGACAATGGCAAGGTCGTTCGCCTATTGTATTTGTGAAAGCCCATGTAAAATGACCCTGTCCCACAATTTTGTGTGTGAACAATAGCACTTGGGTGACCTGCCGACTAACTGTTTATGGAAAGGAGTCTTGATCTTAAATGCAGAAGGAAACCGAAGTTCTCAGAGAAAAACCTGCGAGTGCGGGTATGGATTGGCAACCAAATTCATGTACGATACTGGCTCCGCAGGGAATCGAACCCGGGCCAAATTGGTGAAAGGCATGTCGATGAGCCACTTCACCAACCCGTCCGTCCACTAATGCAATTCTATCGCTAAATTTTATAGACCAAGGTGTTTAGTGGAAGAATCCACGGGGTGCCATATTGGCACCCTTTGGAATTTGGGGTTACTGAGGTCACAAGTCGCATAAGGGGATTCCATTTCTAAAAGCTTCAATTAAGTTATGAAATATTATTAATTCTTCCCAAAGAAAGATTAAAAAGAGGCCAATGGTCACATATCCATAGGATGCCTAATTAACAAGGTATAAGACAAATATATGTCAGAGGATAACAAATCTTTTTGTACAGGGGTCATATTTTAAAACGCTTCAGTTTAAATAATGATAGCCTCATTATATTTTTGAAAAAAAGATTTCAAAAAGGTAGAATTTGCCATATATCTGC
The DNA here is from genome assembly GCA_023653785.1 of Ophioderma brevispina. Lineage (NCBI taxonomy): Eukaryota > Metazoa > Echinodermata > Ophiuroidea > Amphilepidida > Ophiodermatidae > Ophioderma > Ophioderma brevispina. Next base: position 28,441 of record JAMKCH010017554.1, on the reverse strand, counting down.
AAACTATATACATTTAATACTATGATGTAAATACGGGTTGTTAAGTTTCAGCCATTTATATCCCCAAGACGACATCTTAGATCTAGCAAACTATACCTTTTCAGAATTTTGAGTCAAGATAAATAAAATGCGACTACTTTCAGTTACGTAGAGGTATTTTGAAAATTTGATCCCTGTACAGGAGATATTTTATCCTTTGACCTACACATCCTTTTATTAGACATTGTGCAGACACGTCCCCATTAACTTTTGTACTCCTTTGGACTTCAGGAAGATCTTTTGATATTCCGTAATGTTATTGCTATACTTGGAAGATTTAATTCCCTAATGTGACCTGTGACCTCAAATAACTAAAATTGCCCAAGGGTGTCAAGGTGGCGCCCAGTGGATTCTCAAACTAGGCACCCTGGTCTATCACTTTCAGCAATAAAATTGCATTATAGTACGCAACTTCACGCTCATACTGTGGTCTTCAATAAGGCCGCCAACCGACTAACTGTTAGGATAAAAAAATCAGCATAACCTAGAATTGATCATTTATCGAATGAGTTCGCAGAGATTGTGGGGTAATGTATGTGAAAAATAATTGGTAAAAGTGAAAAATACAACGAAAAATAAGAAAAGCAGACAACTGTATTGAGTAAAACAATAATATGTAATAAAGAAGAGAAAAAGTAAAACTACATACAGAAAAGGATTATCCCAAAATTAGTGTACGGACAAAATAGAAGAAACGATTACAGATTAATAGGAGCCAGTCTGTTTATTTATATACATGGAAGAATGTTGTGGACCTCAAAAGCAGATTTTTAGTTAGATGTGACTTAGTAGAGGTGTAATACCAGCTTAATAGCAGAAAAATGAAATCTAAGAAGATAGGATGGTCCTGAAATGGACCTTTGTTGAAGTGTTGGAGAAGTTCTAGGCTTCTATGCTAGCCAGATGTTAAGATTAAGAAAACTCTTACTACTATCAGAATTGATGAGAGAATATCCATTGTCCACCAGCTGACAAGACAATGTTGATTACAAGGTAACAGCCCTTTTTGGTCAGTAAAATCTCAAAGTTGAGTAACTTACACATTTGTAGTTTTTCTCAAGGGAAACGAATAATTGTTCCTTTTTGATCATGCATTCAAACGCTAGTATCAACTTAGTGAATGGAAATTTGTGAGATTCCCAGTATCATCAACATGGTAGTACACCATTTTAAGCCCAGTATGTTATTTACACACGTCAAGATATCGGCCAAAGTGAATTTAAACACATGTCGACCATACTGCTTCAAGATAGTCGCCAACAAATCTACTCTGCGTCATTTTTGTCCCCTGATCGACACACCGACACGTATTACCACCACAACTCTACACTAATAGACAAACATCTTTACCAATGTTCTTGACCAAAAATAACACCGTGTATACTTTCAGTGACATAACCGACCACTTTCCTGTTTTTAACATGATGAAATAAACTTACCAATAATATGAATAACAATCTAATATGAAATATTCGCACATACAGCAAAGATTAACACAACTAACATCGAGCCTGTATTTATCTCATAAATACTGATTGGAACGAAGTTACATCATGATTCAGCCAAATTACTCATATAACATAGTCAGGTGCAAATTTCCCACATTAACCACAAACATATTCCCATTGTTAGGGAAAAGATAAATAAACGTAAAGATAATAAACCAGGATTCTGCCGAATAATAAATCGCATTAAAACAGGAACAACTTGTATCAAAGATATATCAAATCTCGTGACGACATATAACACATGATATATTAAATATAGGAAATCACTCACCACGCAATACTTATTTCGTGTAAAAATTACTACGATAATAAAGTTAACGCTCATAAAAATAATATCAAAATACTTGGCGAATAGTTAACGACGTTTGGGTAAACATAAAAGGAAAAACTCCATCATACTTCCTTTACGTTGATACAATTACAAACCCCGTGACCTGCACAAGTCTTTTTATTATTTATATTCCAAACAAATTTCTTTGCCGAATAGGCCGAAACTTGCTCAGCAAGATCAACCACCCTGCTTGCAGCTCAATGATTTCTTCATAACCCGAATAATAAGTCCATCTTTTATTCTCGCCTACTCGAAAAAGAAAGTCTGAAATCACCCAAATTATTAAAAATGGCAAAAGTCCTGTTTTGATGATGTAAATCCGGTGTTGTCAAGAGCATTGCTCCGACAGTATCTCTAAACCTCTTACTCCTATCTCTTCAACCTTTCGCTACTAGTGGTGTCCTTCCCTCCGCCCTCAAGATTGCAAAAGTCATCGCTATCTTCAAGAAGGAAGATCCCAATTCCTTCTCAAACTAACCGCCCAATGTCTCTCCTACCGTGCTTCTCCAAGGCCGTGAGCGCCTTATCTACCACGGAGACTTGACAACCTTCTTCTCAGCTCACAACATCCTCCAAGACAACCATACGGATTCAGGAAAAACACTCCACGGATCTTGCTATTCTTGAAATATATCACAAAACTTCTTCTGCTCTCTCCCAAAAGCTTCACACCCATAGTATTTTCTTGCTCTGTCTAAAGCTTTCGGCGGTGAACACTATCGACGCACGATATTCCTATTCTAACTTCACTTTCGATGGTGTCGGGAATTCCTCTTGAACTATTCCAACTATCTCCAAGATAGGAAACATTTTACTTCCTTTAATCTCCTCTCTTCAGACTCCCTCCCGTTTTCATGCGGTGTTCCTCAAAGCTCTAATAACCCTGGTCCACTCCATCATTCCATTATCTATGTAAATGCCATCCCAATGCGCAAAACACTTTTCTTATTTATATTTGGCCCGATGATACTAACATCTTCCTTTCACATCCGACCATGAAATACTGCTCATCCAGACTTGTAATCGTGAACTCCATCATGTTCTAACTGGTTCAAAGTCCAACAACTGTCCTATAATCGAAAGCAACATAATGTATATTCCACTCACCACTGGCAAACAACAGCAAACACACAAAACACAGGATCAACATCAATATTGACAACACTTCCCACTTTATCCCGTTTGACCTAGAAAGTTTTAGGCGTCAAATCTGATATAAAACCTTTAGCTGTCCAGTATCTCCTCACCAAAATCACAGATCAAATTTCCAAAGGTGTACGGGCATCATTAAGAACTCAACACACACTCCCGTCCAAAATTTTAGTCTCATACTCCTTCTATCTTCAAGTGGTAATATTGCATGGGCTTCACGACTCTAAACACCAAACCCTACGCCCATGGACAGTACCAGAAACAACTAACTCGATAAATCTCAGACTGCCAAAAAAGAGCATTCGCATTTGCTTTAATTCGCCTACCTGTTTCCAACTCCAAAACCATTTAACTTTACAGTACTTAAAAAGCTATGAACATTTTGATATAAAAACTCCAAATAGCGCTGATTCAATGTACCGTTTTTCCTCCAGTAACTCTAACCTAATTCTTTCAATGGCTTCTTCACAAAAACAACGAAGTACACAACTATAACCAACGTAATGCACACCTAATCAGACTCCTAAAGGTACTTCTTCGTTAACGCGTATGCATTCATTTGTTTATGTAGGCCCAAAAGCGGTGGAATAACTTAACAAATCATTACAACTGCAAAACCATAAGTAGCTTTAAACTTAATTTATAGAGAAACTAACTATTACCTATCTTATAATCACGCAATAATGTCTTTCTCTGCAGGTTTTTTTTTCTCGACTTTACATATGTGTCTGGTTTATCGTGCTATAGTTCCTGTTTTCTGCGGACTCACACCTTGTTCTAACCCTATAGTCTGTCCTATGCTATTGCTCTTGTTCTGTTCGTGTCTCTGATCCTTGTTCTCAAATTTCATCTTTGATTATATGACTTTACAAACGTTGTTATCTTTATAAGTAGGGGTAGGATCAAACACTAAAGCCCCCCTGGGTTATTTTTATCTTTCCTCGTTCAGACTTGCCCTTATGATACTCATACATTGTTCCTCGATTATCTATAGCCATGTTTCCACTTATATTTTCATTATTAAAGATCATTGATCGTGAGTTGTGATTTGATTATCATTTTATGTGTCATATTATCTAACAAGTATAATGTATATTATCAACTATAATAATGATCATGAATTGTTTTCATGAAGCATTTCTTGTCTAAAAGACTTGGTTATAGTATATCCTATGCTTTGTATTTGTAGCATATGAAACCGGTTTGAATGAAATAATATTCTAATTCCTGAATGAATGAATGAAAAAAAAGAAACCTTAGTATCACATGTGTAACTTGCCACAGTATTTTATCAGTATGTCCATGCCTAAATCAAGATACACGGCACAATAGTTTATTCAACTTGTCGGCCATTTTGAATTCAAGATGGCCACCAGACGAAATTAGTTGCAACTTAAAAAATGGTTTCCTTAGAAATCTTAGTATCACAAACATGGGTCTTGTCACCATTTTTACCACTGTATTTTTTTTCATAAGTCAAAATACAGGCCAAAGTATATTCAACGTGGTGGCCATTTTGAATTCAAGATGGCCGCCAAACGAAATTAGTTACAACTTAAATAACGGTTTCTATAGCAACCTTAGTATCACAAACATGGTATAGACACCAATTGTACCTTTCTATGTCGCCCACAAACGGAGAAATGAGGTAAAATATGTTGAAAATAGCGGCCATTTTAAAATCCAAGATGGCTGCCGAACGGCTGGTAGAAAAAAAGTGGGAACAACCAAATTTGTGTTCTTTGGCCTCAAATTTACCTTAAAAAGACAACAAATCAAAATGTAGCAAAATCCATTAAATAATACAAGGAACCATACTAAAGGTTGCCGCCTTCTGAAGTTCATGTGCCTGAAGTGATGGCGAATTGCGGCACATCTTGTAGTTTTCGCAATGCATATGTGACTCTGGAACACAATTACCTTTCTACATGCATTAAGAACTCTCAGACTCTTAATCAATGAAATCCATCTCTGAAAAAACAAAAAAAAAAAAAAAGGAAAAAATAAATCTCTGTGAAAATGCTTTTGTAACATTTAAATCATAACAAAAAAATAAAAAATTTGGTGTTGTTTTTTGTCTTATCATGTTTCTTCTATTGTTATTTGTTTCCTGTTTTTATTTGTACACGCGCACTTTGGGACTTCGGTTTGTTTTTGTTAAAGCGCCTATAAAGAGTTTTTTATTATTTTATATATGATCTCATGCACCCCTCCCCTCATCGAGATACTGCTGAAGGCCTAACAAGCTACTCAAGATGTTTTAGGGAAACTTTTTACAGGGATCCGCCATCTAAGCTGACCATCTGGGCAAATGTGAAGAAATATCGAGATCATATATGGCACAAGCCTTAATTGGAACAAGGGTCACTCAGGGAGAAGACGCACAGTGAGAACATTCAATTACATCCAAGGCAAACCACTGCAAGAAGAAACGGACTTGGACTCTCCCGTTCTTCCTTCAACCATATAACAACAATTGACGTAAACTTCCAACCATACAGATTGCGCGCATTCGCCATCAACTTCAGCACGATGACTTCAGAAGGCGGCAAACTTTTGCCAAGTGGCTATTTGATCGCTGTCAGAGAGACACGAGATTTCTGGAGTATTTCACGATTGGCGCCGCAGTTCAATCCCTCGTTACGTAATCGGTGACCGAAACCGCTGCACACAGACTTGTGCGTGGGTCTCACCAACTCTTGGAATTATTTTGAGTTTTTCCCCAAAAACAAAAGCATGTAGCAAAATAATGCTGCGACAGATTTAACCATCCTTCAAATATAGCATTGCATGATATCTTCTTTCCCATTTCCGTAAACGGTATAGAGAAATATGGTCAACTTTTTCTTTAATGGCCAAGTTTCCATCGATAGGTGATTTCAAGAAGCTGCCCTCTTTGCTGCTGCACTGTGCGTGTTCAATTGAAAACACACGCTAATTATAGCCTTGGCACTCGGCACCACTTTCGGAGGTCTCCGTAAATATCCGAAATATAGATTTATGAATGAAAAGTGGAATCCGTTCGCTGTGATTGGCGGGATCGCTTCGCCGATTGGATTTTCGAGAAGTTCAGATGATCAGCTTCTCAGCCATATTTGATATTTCCAAATTTACCGTTTTGACCAAAAGCTATGGATTTTTAAAGTTTTTAGCAGTGTTTTTTCAGTACGAAGTATATCATTTTTGCAATAATATCAAGTTATGTAGAATTCTTTACATATGAAAGAATAACATATTTTTTTTCCCGAAGTAATTTGGTGCAAATTCTCGCGCGGAAATACAGTGCGAGTCAAAAAAACCCTACATTCAGAATAAAAAATAATTAAAATAGTTAAGAATTGTTTTTGCTCAAATGTTTGCTATGGTTATAAAGAAGGATAAACAGGCTTTCAGAAAACGTTTATTTGGTGTCATGGATTTTGTAAATGTACACACACGTGTAATGTAGGCCTACCGACCTATTTTTTGGCGTTGCGACGGGGGAGGGGAGGGGGAAGGATGGAATTAGCTAATAATTCATTAGGGGTTATACACACAAAAATTGCCACTTGCTAAGTTTTATTGTGCATCCAATAATTTAATGCTTATGATGGGGCTTATTCCTGAAAATAGCTAATAGTTCATTTAGGGGTTATATCGCACGTGACAAGTTTTATTATGCATCCAATACTTAACCGTGTTATAGTACACCATTTTGGAAAATTGTATATTTTTCGCATTTTTAGGAAAAATATGCAAATAAGTATGACAATTCAGCAAAGGAGAGTGAGAAACTAATACCATTACATAGAGACATGCATCAGGGTGATTTTCTACAATTTTGAAGTATCTACCATGTACAAAGATTGAGATATTGTTAATTTTCTACAAAAAATGCTTAAAAATCATGAAATGTACCCATTTTTTAATCATTTCCTATGCAAATTAGTTCATATTACGCACGATAGATGTTTCTTTATATGATATAATTTATTATGTACATAAAGATGTTATTTTGATGGTGCCATAAGAAAATAAGAAAATAAAAGATTTGACCTTTGACAAATGGTCTCCCAATTGCTTCAATGTACTAGTACTAAAATTGGAATATCTCCGCAACCGTAGATCCGATTTTGAAAATTCAAAATGTTACGTGCTGCAGTTGACCCCCTCTACCAAATGGTGGGTATTTTAAACCTCTAGATACCAATATAAATTTCCACCTGAAGTGCCTACTATAATTATTCTACTGTCGCCTTTGAAGTCCAAAGTGCTGGGAATCAAAATAGGATTCCAAATTGTGGACAGATAGAAATCGTGGTGATTATACTGTGGAATATTAGTGTCGTCGAGGGACTTGTTTAACCTTGTCTTGAACTGCTGGACAAAAGTTATCTTCAGGACTGAGAAGATTCCCATGCAATATTACCTGAGGATTTTTAAGTGTGACTTTGCATGCTGTCATTTTGGAGTCTTCGCTGTGTGGACATATCATTGTTGAACTGCAACACTTCTTTGGACATTAAGTATTAATCTTATAAATTGTGTGTACTATATATGTAATGTTGTTTTGGACATAACAAATTCTTGAACCAAATAGATCTGATTAAAATCATTAAATCTGTTATATAAAATTCAGATCACTTGTGCACAAGGCTCATTTATTTATGTTTGAAAGGTATTTCTGACCTTTGATGCCTACGAGACGTCATAACACTGATAAAAGCAAAATATGTAATTAACATATATATTGCTATTACTAGAATTGTTTATTATATTTACAGTTCAAAGCAGAGAATCTCGGCAACCCACTCTACATCCATCATTATGTAATAAACCAAATTAAGAAAATTCGCGATGAAGCACGTTGGTTTGATGGAATTTCGGAAAACGCCGATTGTTGTATTCCATAATGATGGATGCTGAATAACGCTTTAGTATTGAGAAAGTTCAACATCCGTCACTATGTCATGAACCTAATCGTCAATTTGCGTAAATTTTGGTGTGACGGATGAGTAACTTTTCCAATGTATTACATCAATTTATCAAGTAAGAATTCATGAATATTAGCTATACTAAATAAATTGTCAATTGTTCATTTCGTTTCTAAATCAGATTTGCTTGTGTGAATCGTATATGGGGATGTTACCGACCAGTTAGAGTTCGCGATTTTTCAAATGCGATTTTCTCGAAAACAAAAATTCGTATTTTTTTATGAGTATTGTACTAGCTGGGAACCCTATGTTTCAACTTTGATACAAACATGAGTCGAGAGAATCTTATAGTCGGGATACTTCTGTGTGGCAATGGAGCGCTTTGCTTATTGGGCTTACTTTTTGAATGAAATGTCAATTAATAGACAAGCTTATCTCCAGATGATTAACAACGATGCTGTGCCTGAACATGAACTGCATTTCTTTAGGTAACAAAAAGGTATCTTGCGATATTTGTGGTGGGCACAGGATGGTGCATCTGAACACAGATGCACAGAACACAGATACTTTATAAAAAGTATTGCACTCAGAAATCCCTTTCAAGAACGTTTTGGGGACAGCCTTGTACCCTGAAACATGCTGTGGAATGGGCCGCCAGGTCACCTGATATGACACCCTGTGACCTTTTTTCTTATGGAGCTATTGAAGAACAAAGTTACACCAGTCCTAACCTTCAGTCAATGGCTGACATGCGACGTCGTTGCAGACTTTGTATCGAAAGAGAGGGCGGACATGTTGAAGGTGTTGGTACACAATTCAGTGAAAACATCAACAATCTTGTTCATCATGCTCAAACATTTTTAAATCATTATCATTATCTCAGTTCATAATCTTTCCACCTGTTGCCCTACCAGGCCATGATCTTTCCATCTGTTTGCCAGATAGGCAACAAGATAAGCATTCCATACCACACAAACAGAATTGAGTTTTGACAGGCCATTTTCAAAGCTTTTCAAAGCAATAGACTAGTGTTCATTGAGGCATGACTGGAGAAATGCCATTAAGGGGGGGGGGGGGTCTACGTTTTTTTGCCCCGACCTTCGACTGCAATTTTTTTGACTTTACCAATATATTACTTATACATGTCGTATCATATTGTAGCCCATGTTGAAAAGTTTTGAAAAATGGGAATTATTTTGATCTTGTTGCCATGGTAACTGAACAGGGCTTCTGTTTGGCTAAACACAGGAACAAATGTAACTGCTTAACGGTAACTTGCATTACACCATACTTGGGTAGAAGGTGCATGAGAAGCCTACAGTGCGCAGAAAACCATGAAGCCGGATTTTTGATATCGTTGCCATGGCAACCTTTCATTTTTTTGAACTTGACATTCTTTCCCGTTTCATAAAATCCAGATTTTCACCATTTTACATAATCAAAAATAATAAAAAGTGCAAAAAAATACACAAAAATAAGAAAAAGCAGACAACTGTATTGGTTAAAACAATAATAGTATAAAGAAGAGAAAAAGTAAAACTACATAAAAGGATTATCCCAAAATTAGTTTACGGACCAAATAGAAGAAAACGATTAAGCTTAATAAGAGCTAGTATTGTTTATTTATATACATGGAAGAATGTTGGGGACCTCACAAAAGCAGATCTGAGTTAGATGTGACCCTTAGTAGAGGTGTTGTACTACCAGTGAATAGCAGAAAAATGAAATCTGAGAAGATCGGATCGGCCTGAAAGGGACCCTTTGTTGAGGTTTGGGAGTAGTTAGTAAGTAGTTTTAGAGGCTTCTTGGCTAGCCACGCGATGTTCAGATTAAGAAAGAAACGGAAAAATACTTTACTACTATCAGAATGATGTGTGAGAGATATCCATTGTCCACCACAGTGCAAGACAATGTTGAGTAAAACGAGTAAAGACACTTTTGGTCAGTAAAATCTCCCAAAGTGATAAACCTTACAATTGTAGTTTTTACTCAAGGACAAGAATAATGTTCCCTTTGTTGATCAGTGCTGCATTCAAACGCTAGTATCAACTTAGTGGATGGGAAATTGTGGATTTCTCCTTTTTCCCCCTTTCTTTTCCATTCCAGTACTCAAACATAAAGGTCTTCACACCATTTTACGCCCAGTATCAGTATTGTTATTCACAAGTAAGATCCATCCAAAGTTAATTTACACATGTCGACCATACTGCATTCAAGATAGTCGCCAAACGAAATCTACTCTGCGTCATTTTGTCCCCTGATCGACAACGACACTTCTTACCACCAAAAATCTCACCTAATGACTAACATCGTGTACCAATGTTTTGCACCAAAAAAATAACACCGGCGATATACGGTTTTCCGGACGATAACCAGACCACTTCCTGTTTTTAACATTATAAATAAACCCACTACCAAAATATGAATAAACAATCTAATAATATTCGACACATACAGAAAGATACAAAACTAACATCGAAGCCCTGGAGATTGATCTCATAAATACTGACGTGAACGAAGTTTACATCAATGATTCAGCAAATGACTCATAACATATTCATGGCAAAATTCTCCCAATTATACATAAAACATTATCCTATTGGTTAGGGAAAGATAAACATCAACGTAAAGTAATAAACCATGGATTTACTGCCGGAATAATTAAATCCTTAAACAGAAAAATTGCTCTAAAAGATATATCAAACTCTGACGAAAATATAAAAAAATGTATATATTAAAAGAGAAAATAAACTCACTCACGCAATACGTATTTCGTGTAAAAAATTACGATAATAAATAGTATAAACGATCATAAAACTAATATCAAAAAGACTTGGCGAATAGGTAACGACACTCTTGGGTAAAAATCAAAGGAAAACACTCAATCATATTCCTGGACGGTGCTACAAAAAAATGACCAAACCCAGCGGATCATTGCGCAAATTCACAAATTCTTGCCGACGATAGGCCCGAAACTTGCCAACAAGATCAACACCACTGCTTGCAGCTTCAATGATTTTCTTCATAACCCGAATAATAAGTCCATATTTGTATCGCTATCTCGGAATAAAGAAAAGAAATTCTCGACATCACCCAAAAATTTAAAAATGGCAACAAAACAGTACTGGTTCGGATGAGTGTAAATCCCGTGTTGTCAAGAGCATTGCTACAAGATAGCATCTCTAAACTATTCTCATATCTTCAACTTCGCTTTATCTAGTGGTGTCTTTCCCTCCTCCCTCAAGATTGCAAAAGTAATCCCATATCGCAGAAGGAGAATCCCCATCTTTTTCAAACTACCGCCCATTTCTATAATACGGCTTCTCCAATGGGCCCTTGAGCGCCTTATATACAAGTAGACTGGCCACCAAGTTTATCAGCTAACACACCTCCAGACAACCAATACGGATTCAGGAAAAACACTACACGGATCTGCTCGTTGAACATATTCACAAAAAATTTCTGCTGCTCTCTCCAAAAAGCTTCACACCATAGGAATTTTCCTTGTCTTTCTAAAGATTTCGACATATCTTTTTTCTTTCGACACGATATGCTTATTTCTAACTTTCACTTCTATGGTACGTGGGAATTCCTCTGAACTACTTTCAAACTAATCCAAGATAGGAAACAGTTTACTTCCTTTAATCTCCCCTCTTCAGATCCCTTACCGGGTTTCCTGCGGTGTTCCTCAAGGCTCGTAATTGGTCCACGCCTTTCCTTATTATGTAAAATGACATCCCCAATGCTTCCAAAACACTTTTCTTATGTACTATTTGCCGATAATACTAACATCTTCCTTTCACATTCGGACATGAATATGCTCATCCAGACTTTTAATCGTGAAATCCGTCATGTTTCTAACTGGTTCAAAGCCAACAAACTGTCCCTTAATACAAGCAAACATAATTATATCCATTCACCACCACTGGCAAAAACAAAAACAACAAAAAACACAGGATCGACATCAATATTGACAACATTCCCATTAATCTCGCCGTTGCATACGAACAGTTTTATTAGGCGTCATTAATCGATAGTAATATTAAGCTGGGGTTGAGCTATGCATCTCACCAAAATCACAGATCAAATTTCCAAAGGGGTCGGGCATCATTAAGAAACTCCAAACCACACTCCCCTCCAAAATTTTAGTAGCTACTCCTTATATCTTATATTTAATATTGAAGGGCTATACAGACTCTAAAACCCAAACCCTATGACCTTGGACCAGTACAGAAAAAACCCCAAAAACTAAACCGAATTAAAATTTTCAGACTGCAAAAAGAGCAAATCGCATTTGCTCTAATTCGCCTTACCTTCCCACTCCAACCCATATTCACGACTTAACAATACGAACATATTTGATATAAAACCAAACTCCAAATAGCGCTTTCATGTACGTTTATTATCACAGTAATCTACCTAATTCTTTCAATGCTTCTCACAAAAAAAAACCAAGAAGACCCACAAACTCCCCATAACAACGTAATGCACTCACTAGTCAGATCCTAAAGTTATCGCTGCTTTGTTAACTACGTAATTCAACCCCTTTGTTATGTACGGCCCACAAAGGTGGAGACACTAACTTAACAAATCCTTTACAACATGCAAAACCATAAGTAACTTTAACACCTAAATACAGAAACACATAAATACTACTTATAACTCACGAATTAATGGTTCTCATGCAGGTTGTTTTTTACCCTCACTTTAATGTGTCTGGTTTATCTGTGTCTATATCTGGTTTGGATCACACTTGTTTACCCCCTTGTTTCCGAGTATGTATGTTTCTGTTCGTTGTATTCCCTGTCTCCATTTTGATTCTCTGGACCTTTCAAACGTTTTTGCTTTATAGTAGGGTAGGATCAACACCTACAGCCCCGGGGGTTTCTTTGATTTTCTCGTTCAGATTGCCTTATGTACCCTACATTGTTCCTCGCTTATGTTTGCAGTTCCACTTATATTTTCATTCTTATATCTTGATCGGAGTTGTGATTGATGATTACATTTATGTGTCATATTATCTTACAGACTTGTATCTTCTCCCACTCTCCCGCTCGAATGTTTTCCTGCCTCCTTGTCTCAAAGCCTGGTTATTGTATTCTCTCTGCTTGTATTTGTATCATATGATACGTTTGAATGCACCCAGTTCCTCTGTGACCATTGTTCCGAACAAAGCCCCTCTTGTATCCCATCTTACATTTGTGTATTGCCACAGTATTTAGTCCAGTCTCTGTCTGCTCACGTCCAGTATTACCTGGACCCCAATCGTTTATTTAACCTCCTTGTCTCGGCCATTTTTGCAGTCCGCTGGCCCTGTCTCTCCCCCACCGAACACCTTAGTGCTGACACTACCTTCCCCCACCCCATGTTCCTTCGCAATCTTAGTTCACCCAACCTGTGGTCTCTCTTCAATTTTTACCCATGTCATTCTGTTTCAGAAGTGACACACATCAAGGCCCAAAGGTGACACGAGTCTTCAACCGGCCAGGCCCATTGTGAAACTCCAAGGGCCGCCCAACGAAATACGTTACCCATTACCCTACCGGTTTCTTATCCCCCCTAGATCACACATGGGTATCCCTACGCCCCCCCCCTTGTCCCTTACGAGTGCCCACCCACAAAGGAGAAATGCGCCCGGGACCTAACCTATATGTGGGCACTTTAAACACATCACGCCCCGGCCTTTCAAAACTCCAGACGGACTGGCCGACAGGCTGGCAGACACAAAACCCCCCCTGGGCCTAGTACTACTCACTAATTGGTGTTTCTGGCTTCTCACAATATCTCCGCACCTCTTTTAACAACCGACACCAAATCACAATGAGCAGATAATCCATTTCCCTAATCCAACCGACGACCCATCCTAACCGTTTGCCCCGCCATTGAAGTTCACTGCGTGGAGTAGTGGTATGGCGATCATGCGCAAATCCTGACGTTTCGACTGCCTATGCTGAATACTCTGACAAAAATCCCTTCGTACATCCATTAAGAACTCTCAGACTACTCATCATTGCCATGTCTATTTATGCCGGTGCCCTGACTACGGAAAATTATATATATATTTGTGTGACTTATTTGAACGCTGTATTTTTTTGTATAGCTATTTTAATGGTGTATGGCAGCTTTAATTGTGTGTTTTTTTTGTCTTGGTTTTCTGCGAGTTTTTTTTTGATTTTCTACGTGTTATTGTTTCCTGTTTTTAGTTGGTAAGCGTAGGGACTTCGGTGTACATAAATGCGCTTTTGTCTCCATGTACAGGAGTGGATATGTGATTTTTTTAGTGTTAGATGATTCTCGATGCACCCCTTTCGGTCCCCTCACGGTAGAGATCTGTGTCCATGTCAGTCAGCTCTACAAGCTGCTCAAGATGATTTTAGGGAACTTTGTATAATATGGGGTGAGTCCTCGCAATCATTTAAGCTGACACATCTGGGGCAAATGTGAAGAATATCACGAGATCAATATGGCATCAAGCCTAATTGACAAGGGTCACACAGGGAGAAGACGCACAGTGAGAACATTCAATTAATCAAGGCAAAGATAGAGACTTGCAAAGATATGGTGTGTGGAAAATTATGGATTGGGAACGCTCCTCGTTCTTCTCAAACCAGAGAAAAAGAATTTATGATTTGCTTGTATGTACTCTTTTCCGTATATCGTTTGACAGATTGCGCGCATTCGACTTTTATGTCAACTGAGCACGAGACTTAGAAGGTCTGTGTGTGCAAACTTTTGCAGTGGCTATTTGATCGCTTTTTGTCAGTTGAGAGCCACTGTTTAGAGTTCTGTTATGGAGTATTTCACGATTGGCCGCCGAAGTTCAATCCCTCGTTTACGGAAGCCTGTTTGTTTGACCGCACCTTGTTTGAGCTTTATTTTCACTAGACTGTTGTTCTGTTTGTGTGGTTCTCAGCAACTCTTGGAAGGATATTTTGAGGTTTTTCCCCAATATGTTTTAAATGTAACAAAAGCAGTTTGGTGATTAATGTTTTGTAATGTGGACAGTCAGGTTGAGCCATCCTTCAGATCATTTAGAATTTGCTCTGTTGAGGACTGTTCTCTTTCCCATTCCGGGAATTTATACGGTTATGAGAGAATACAGGAGGTGTCAACTTTTTCTTTAATGGCCAGGTTAATATTTTTCGATAGGTGATTTCAAGAAGCTGTCCTCTTTGCTGCTGACACTGTGCGTGGGTTGTTCAATGAAACAAACGCGTTAATTATAGCCTTGGCACTCGGCACCAATTTCGGAGGTCTCCGTAAAAATCCGAAATATAAGAGATTTATGAATGAAAAAGTGGAATCCGTTCGCTATGAGGATCGCTTCGGCGATTGGATTTTCGAGAGTTGCAGATATCAGATTTCAGACACATATTTGATTTCCAAAATTTACCGTGTTGACCAAAAAGCTATGGATTTTAAAGTTTTAGCAGTGTTTTTTCAGTACGAAGTATATCATTTTTGCAATATATCAAGTATGTAGAATTCTTTCATATGAAAGGCAATAACATATTTTTTTCCGAAGTAATTTGGTGCAATTTCTCGCGCGGAAATACAGGTGAGTAAAAAAAACCCTACATTTCAGAATAAAATAATTAAACATGTTAAGAATTGTTTTTGTAAATGTTGCTATGTTCTAAAGAGGATAAAAAGGCTTTCAGAAAACGTTTTGATTTGTGTTGTTCTGGATTTTGTAAATGTACACACATGTGTAAGGTAGGCCTACCGACATATTTTTGCGTTGCGACGGGGGAGGGGAGGGGGAAGGATGGATTAGCTAATTAATCATTTGGGTTTTATACACACAAAAATTGCCACTTGCTAAGTTTTTATTGTGCCATCAATTAATTGAATGCTTATATGCGGGCTATTCCTAAAATAGCTAATAGTTCATTTAGGGGTAATCCGCACGTGACCAAGTTATATATATGCATCAATACAACTGTTATGTACACCATTTGGAAAATTGTTTATTTTTCGCATTTTAGAAAAATATGCAAATAAGTTAGGCCAATTCAGCAAAGGAGAGTGAGAAAGAACAATACCATTAATAGAAGACATGCATCAGGTGATTTTCTACAATTTGAAAAGTATCTACCATGTCAAAGATTGAGATATGTTAGATTTCTACAAAAAAAGGCTTAAAAATCATGAAATGTACCCATTTTAATCATTTCCTATGCAAAATAGTTCATATTACGCATGGAAGCTGAGTTTTGATATGATCTAATTTATATGTACATAAAGATGCTATTTGATGGTGCCATAAGCAAATAAAGAAAAATAAAGATTTGACCTTGACAAAATGGTCTTATCCAATTGCTTCAATGTAAGAGTACTAAAATTGGAAATCTCCGCAACCGTAGAGCCGATTTTGAAAATTCAAAATTTACGTGCTGTCAGTGACCACCCCTCTACCAAAGGTGGGTTTATTTTAAACCTCTAGATACCAACATAAATTTCCACCTGAGTGCTACATAATTATCTCTACTGTCGCCTTTGAAGTCCAACAGTGCTGGGAATCAAAATAGGATTCCCAATTGTGGACAGATAGAAATAGTGGTGAGTAATAGGTGGAATATTAGTGTCGTCGAGGGATTGTTTAACCTGTCTTGAACTGCTGGAAAAAGTATCTTCAGGACTTGAGAAGATTCCCATGCAATATTTACCTGAGATTTTTAAGTGTGACTTTGCATGACTGTCATTGGGAGAGTACTCGCTGTTGGGGACATATCAATTGTTGAACTGCAACACTTCTTTGGACATAAGTATAATATTTAGAATTGTGTGTACTATATATGGAATGTTTTTTGGACATACCAAAGCTCTGAACAAATGGATTGATTAAAACATTTAAATCTGTTATATAAAATTCATGTCACTTGTGCAAAAAGCTCATTTATTAGTTTGAAAGGTTATATTAGACTTTGATTCCTACGAGACGTCATACACTGATAAAAGCAAAATATGTTAATTAACATATTATTGCTATTACTAGAAGTTTAGTTAGATTTACAGTTAAAGCCAGAGAATCTCGGCAACCCACTCTACATCCATCTTTATGTTAATAAAACCAAAATAAGAAAATATCCGAGGAAGCACGGTGGTTTGAGGGAATTCGGAAACGCCGATTGTTGTATTCCATAATGATGGAAGCTGAATAAAGCTTTGATATTGAGAAAAGTTCAACATCCGTCACTAATGTCATGAACCTTATCGTCAATTTGCGTAAATTTTGGTGTGACGGATGAGTAACGTTTTCCATGTATTACATCAATTTTATTCAAGTAAGAATTCATGAATATAGCTATACTTAAATAAATGTCAATTGTCATTTCTGTTTCTAAATCAGATTGGCTTGTGTGAATCGTATATGGGATGTTACCGACCAGGTAGAGTTCGCGATTTTTTAAAAATGCGATTTTCTCGAAACAAAAATTCGTATTTTTTTATGAGTATTGTACTAGCTGGGAACCCTATGTTTCAACTTTGATACCAACATGAGTCGAAGAGAATTTATAGTCGGGATACTTCTGTGTGGCAATGGAGTGCTTTGCTTATGGGATTTACTTTTGAGGTGACATGGCAATTAATAGACAAGCTTATCTCCAGATGATTAACCAACGCTGCTGGCCTGAACATGAACGGCATTTATTTAGGTATTAGTAAAAATACACGTCGCGGTTCTCGAACCGCTAAATCCCCTGGCGGGAGCGGGTTTTACACATTTTAAATAATCAGCTGCAAATACCCATGTTAACCCCAAAATCCCCTTTAAACCCCAACAAAACCCCCTACTGGGCAACCCCCCTTAAACTCGTGCAACCCACCTAAACCACAACAAGCCCCCTTAAGCCCAGACATCCCCCCCTTAAACCCGGACAAACCCCGTTTAAACCCGGACAACCCCACCTTGAACCCCAACAATCCCCCTGGTAGCCCAGGACAACCCCCCTTAAACCCGGACAACCCACTTTTGGATCCCAGACAAAATCCCACCTTAAACCCAAACAAGCCCCCGTTAACCCAACTAAAGCCCCTTAAGCTGGACAAACCCCCTTAACCCGGGACAACCCCCTTAAACCTGGAAGACAACCCCCCCTTAACCTGGGACAACCCCCCTTATTTAAACTCGTGCAATGCTGCAACCCATCTTAAACCCAACAGCACCCTTAAGCCCAGACAACCCCCTTACTTAAAAACCCGGACAAACCCCTTTAAACCCGACAACCCACCTTAAACCCAAAATCCCCCTTAAGGTCCAGGACAACCCCCCTTTTAAACCCGGAGGACAAACCCCTTTAAACCGGACAACCCACATTAAAACCCCAACAATCCCCCTTAAGTCCAGGCACCCCTTAAAAACCCCCCCCCGGACAACCCCTTTAACCCCAGACACCCCCTTTAACCCAACAATCCCCCTTTAAACAACAACAAACCCCCTTAAAGCTGGAGAACCCCCTTTCGTTAACCCGGACAACCCCCCTGAACCCTGGGGCAACCCCCTTACACTCGTGCAACCCACCTTAACCCAACAAGCACCCTTAAGCCCAGACAACCCCCCCCCCCTTTAAACCCGGACAACCCCTTTAAAACCGGACAACCCACCTTAAACCCAAACAATCCCCTTTAAGTCCAGACAACCCCTTTAAACCCCAAACAATCCCCTCAACAACAACCCCTTAAAGCTGGACCACCCCCCTTAACCCACCTTAAAACCTAATCAGCGCGAGAATACATGATTCCCCACCCCTAAATCAAGTTTCATCAAAAATCAGACTTATGGATTTTCTTCAGATAGTTTGTCACCATTTTTTTGGGTGAAAATACCCCAAATAGCCCTAAATATGCAAATTAGCTATTTAATTAGCATATCATGCGCCACAA
The DNA here is from genome assembly GCA_023653785.1 of Ophioderma brevispina. NCBI lineage: Eukaryota > Metazoa > Echinodermata > Ophiuroidea > Amphilepidida > Ophiodermatidae > Ophioderma > Ophioderma brevispina. The sequence goes on along the minus strand of JAMKCH010017554.1, from coordinate 9,611 downwards.
ACATATCATACGCGGGAGAGTACATGATTCCCCTCCCCTCCATCCAGTTTCATCAAATTCGGACTTATTTATCTTCATATGTGTGTTCATCAAGCACTTTTTGGGTAAAAATACCCCAAATTACTCATGAATGAGCAAAGTAGTACCTAATTATCATATGCAACGCCCATAATCTAATCGATGAAGGGCATGGCAGTCCGATCCACCCACCAAGTACATCACCATAACCCTATGGGGCTCATGTTATCGAGTTAACAAAGATTGTGTTGGAAAAGACCCCAAAATTAACTATTAATTATGCAAATTAGGTTTACTTAAGAGCCTATGCCACGCCCATAATCTAAGCAGATGAAGGCATGGCAGTCCGATACCCCCACCAAGTTACAATACCATAACCCTTATGGGTCTATGTTATCGCGTTCACAAGATGGTTGGTGAGACGCCGCCGACGCAGACGCCGACGCCTGAATGACTAGCAAATCCCCCTTATGCTTTCCAAGCCAGGGGATAAAAAGGTTATCTTGCGTTTTGGGGGGGCACAGGATGGTGCATCTGAACACAGATGCACAGAACACAGATTTACTTTATAAAAAGTATTGCACTCGAATCCCTTTCAAGAACTTTTGGGGACAGACTTGTAGGCCAGAAAACATGCTTGTGGAATGGGGCCGCCACGTCACCTGTATGCCACCCTGTGACCTTTTTTCTTATGGAGTATTTGAAGAACAAAGTTACACCAGTCCTAACCTTCCGTAATGGCTGACATGCGAGTAGTTGCAGACTTGTATCGAAAGAGAGGGCGGGACATGTTGAGGTGTTGGTACCAATTCGTGAAACATCAACAATCTTGTTCATCATGCTCATGTTCAAACATTTTTAAATCATTATCATTTGATCTCAGTCATAATCTTTCCACTGGTTGCCCTACAGGGCCATGATCTGTCCATCTGGTTGCCAGATAGGCAAACAAATAGCATTTCCTACCACACAAACAGAATGAGTTTTGACAGGCGTTTTCAAGCAATTAGGAATAGTGTTCATTGAAGGCAGGAACTGGAGAAAAAAATGCACCAAGGGGGGGGGGGGGGGTCGTCTACGTTTTTTGCCCCCCGACCTTCGACTGCAGTTTTTTGACTTTACCCAACATATTACTTATGCATGTCGTCATATTGTAGCCCTGTGAAAAGTTTTGAAAAATGGGAATATTTTGATTCTTGTGCCATGGTAACTGAACAGGGCTTCGTTTGGCTAAACACAGGAACAAATGTAACTGCTTAACGGTAAGTAACCTTGCATTTACACCATCTGGGGGGTAGAAGGTGCATGAGAAGCCTACAGTGCGCAGACCAGGAAAAACCCATGTTGAAGCCGGATTTTTTTATATGGTTGCCATGGCAACCTTCATTTTAGATTTACGTTCTTTCCGATTTCATAAATCAGATTTTCACCATTTTACATAATAAAAATATAAACATTGCAAAAAAAAATATTTATTTGGCCCAAAACAGGGAAATAATGTTCATTTATTTAAAAATTAAATTAGTCATTTTCGGCCCTAGCAATTAGGGAATGATCTAATGGTGTTGGTTTGCAATTAATTTTTGAACATAATCTCGCCTCCTAAAGTATTGTTATTTCCGCGCGCTGTGTTATTGTTGATTAATAAAGGTTTTATTATTCATGAGAAATGTGTCTGTCCCATTGCTTACCGCACCACTATTGTGTAGGGCTTATGCTTATCGTGGCTGGAGACCTGCAAATGGACTGTGTGTTGTGGTAGTTAACTCATCGGCCTGTCGTCGCTAATGTTTACGAGCAAATCTTCTGTGTGACCCGTCCCCCCCCGGCAGATCAATTCCTCCTTTTTTTTTAGAGACCGCCTCTTCTTACCCGCAGAAAATCGTTGGACAGAGACGAGCAATAGTTGGCCAGAGACGAGCAAAATCCTTGGCAGAGACAAGTAAATCTTCGGTGGTCAACTAATCAATAAATCCTAGTTGACCCTAGATCCTTCAAAACTGGCATTCTGGAAACCTTTTGCGGCAGATTGCAAAATGTGAAACAGAAAAAATGCACTTGCCCCCATTTTTAAACTAAAAGGGGGTCAACAATGCGCCAAAAACCACTCGGACATACTTTGGGGGGCCCATAAGTCAAAAAGTAAAGTGATATAAACTTCCAAATTGGCTATGAAACTGATCTTGAATACGACCCGGTGTACAATCTTATACGTATATAGTTTATTGGAAGAGTATAGCTGTCGCAAAACAAGCAAAAAAGTCAATAACCTTGACTTGACCCCCTAAAAATCAATTGCAACATTTGCCACCAAATTCTGACTTGAATATGGTATAGTTAAGAGGGGCCCCTGCTGAAGTTGTGTGCACAGTTTCAACATGGTGTCTAACTGCCATATGTAGGTAACAGGTTCAAATCATCTAAACTTTTCAACTAATATCAGACAAAGTTCTCATTGAAATGTACACAAATTCTGAACTTGCAACCTGGGGTATCGTGTATTTAAGACTTTGATCCAAGTTTGACCTTGAAGAACTCTAACAATAAATTGAATCAATATTACCACCTTATTAGCACCTGATCTAGGGTATGGACCAAATTTTCAGCTTGGTTCTTGTTTGGTAGGCATTTTATATACTTTAATTATTCTAATTGAATTATATAGTAAAAAGTGAACTGTGGAAGTTAAACCATACAAGGTAATACCCAGTTTGCAAAGTTCAGGTTTCCTGTGTTTTCAATGGAAATTCTTTCAAAACTGAATTACATGAAGTAGAGTTTTTTGAAGACCAGTTACTTATGAAACCTTAGACACCACCATAAACTTTGCCAAAATATTAGGAAGGACCTCCGTCAAACATATTTTCACGTCAGAATTTGGTGCAGAAAGTCTGACATTGGTTTTAGGGGGGGCCAAGGTCCAAGGTCATTGGAATTTTTGCTTTTGCTACAAACTATTCTCTTCCAATAAAGCTTATTAAGTATAAGATTGTACACAAGGGTAGTATTCAAGAAAGCTTTCATCAGCCCAAATTTTTGGAAGTTATATCACTTTACTGTTTTGACTTATAGGCCCCCAAGTAATGGTCGAGTGGTTTTTTGTTGGGCCATTTTTGACCCCCTGTTATTTTTAAATTGGGGCAAGGTGCATTTTTTCTGTTCACAGATTTGCAATCTGCAGCAAAAGGTTATCCAGAAGCCAAGTTTGAAGGATCTGAGGGGCTACTTATGACCCTTTGAATATTGAATTTCACCACACCGTTACATGTTTTTGAGGTGACCCCCCCCCCCTCAAATTTAAATTGCTGTAGCGTGAAAACAAAGAGGTACAGAGCCCAATTTTCAGGATTTTAGTTTTCTCATGAATACTTTCAATAACACCAAAGGCAAGAATTCCATGAGGTGATGGTGTCTCGATTTGTTGAATTGGCATGGAATGACCCAACTTGCCCTTATTATATAGATAAATAAAAAAAAATAGAGGGGGAGGGGAAGAGGAAGGGAGGGAGGGGATGGGAGGGGATTTAGAGGAAGGGAATGGGGGAGGAAAGGAGAGAGGGAGAGGGGGAATGGGAAGTCAGTTCCCCCCTCACCTTCCCCCCTCCCCGCCTGTCAATCTCAAATGCCCTCGGTCTCCCTCACCCCCCTGTCCCCTTGTCCCCCCATTTCCCCTCCCACATCCCCCATTCCTCCCTATCTCTATCATTATTCCATTCCCCATCCACCCCGAGCCTCCACACCCTACCCATCCCTTTTTATTTATAATTACGAAGAAAAAGGCAAGTAAGTTGCGGATTTATTCCTTCCTTCATTTATACCAAAATATGCAATTTATCTTATAACATCGCAGGCCTGGCTATTTATTTGCTGCATTTATATCGTCACGGTCTCCAAACAGGCCACATCGACACATGTGGCGCACGAAATGAGTTTTTTTGCATATTTTGATACCATTTCACGAGCTCTTTTTCATATACCAAATTGTTGAACAAAAATAACATTCCAATTTGTAGATATAATAGTTTTCACTTTTGGAAGGAAATCATTACCCAAACGCCAATTGGAAAAATCTTCCAAACAGACCAATCTGCATTCGTCCTGTTTGCTGTACCTGAAACCCACCGTACGACACCTTATAAAGTGATCTATCGATCAATGGGATATGCGAGATTCATCTCTCTCTCGATCACACTGTAGTGGGAACGGTTGAATTTGCTGCCACCAATTGTCGACAATCCCTTCCCTCGGTACAACAAATTTTGTGTATACCAATATTTAAAGGGGTCTTAGAAATTTTTAGCCCCCAAATCACTTTTTTCCCAAAAAACACATTCCTTTTTATCACATGTCACCACAAAGAATATTACCTGAACCCTTATGCAATGTATACAACCTATATCAATAACAAAAGGATTTCCATACAACTAAGATTGTAATATTTTTACTTTAAAAAACATAATTATACAAAAAGAATTTCGATTAATTTGCAGCCCAAATTAATTTTTCGGCCTGCCTGCGGGGGGGAAAAAAAATCATACCTGCCCCAATATTTCAACCACAACCACAGTTTCTTAAATCTCATTATTTAAACCTTCAAAAAAGGTGGTTGTGTTGTTTGTACCGAGGGGAGGGTAACTCGAAAACTCGAGCACTTTTCAAAGCTCCGGCCACTCGTGATGGGTGGCTATAGCAAGTTGTGTGGTCGAAGTTATATATTAGTATATACAAGTGTGTGAGCCTGTATTGCTAGGACGATTTTGCCACACTCAAAATATTATAAATTTTTGCGTATTTTACTGAACAGCAAGTCTGCCGAATAATTACTGTGAAATCGTATACTGTAAAAAATTGATTCAATCAAAACACTGAAAAATATATTTGGCGAGGTAGAGAATAAAAAGCACTAACACCCTAACTTAGTAGGCCTATCCACAAATGTCAATTTTGGTAAAATATGTGCATTAAACGGTAAAATATAAAGTGAATTTGAATGGAAACTATAAAAGCTGTAGTTTATGGGATTTTGTTGGTAGAATTGCTGCCAGTATTTTCCAATAAGATTTACAGTATTTTTCCTGTAAATAACCTGTAATTGAAAATCCATAATAGTGTATAATAATGTTGATATAATTCAAAGTTCCAATAGGAGCCTCTCTTATAAATTTAGTCGTAATAGGCCTGGAAAATTTGACAAAAAAGTATTTTGCTATATTTTTAAATTACGGCCAAGTATTGTCTTTTTCTGATCCTTTTTTTTTATTGTGAAGTGCACTCTAATTTTTACAGCGCACGTTATTTCGTAAATACAAGATGCGTATAGTTGTATAAACAGAAATAAGCATTTTAGCTGTTCTTTACTAGACGTAGATTGTAAAATGTCTTGACCGCTAAGCGACGATCCGGGAGATGAGTACGGCAAAAAGGAGCCTACGTTTGTCAATTTTGAATCGCGCCAGTTGAGTTTTATTCTATTATTTTGTTTATTGTTTTTAGACATAATAGTTAAAGGTTCTTTTATTTTGTAATGATACAACTATACGTTTCATGAGAATAATTTCACAAATACCCTTATTTCATTGGAGAAGTTTTACACAAACATACATGTTATTGAGTTACGGTAATTGTGCAAAAATAGTAACATTTACTGACTTTACCCCGTGCGCAAAATATTGATTGTTTGAAGTTTGTATAAACAAAAAAGTTAAAAATCAGCTAAGCTTGGTAAATTTTCAAAGTTTAACACCAAGATAATTTGTAACCCCAGCAAGGACCAAGACAAGCACTAGTAACCATTTCCACTTCATTTCCCATTGTATAGATAGTTTTTTTTGAAACCCTTTCACGTTTTGGTATGATATGTGTCCATTGATAATTTACAATTTATTGAAGGAAGATAATGTACAAATTCAATGTTCTTATATATTCCTATAAGGTAGTATAGTACTCTCTAAGTGTAAAAAGTGAAAATCACCCCTTCAAAGATGACTCTAGGGACCAGTCTTTGTTGGGGGTTAGATTTTACTCTTTAAAGAGTGAATTTTGTGTATCATTACTCTGCTTCGATGAATTGGTCACTCCAGTGCAAGCATGACAGAATTCACTCTCAAAAGAAGAAATTAACTCCAACAAGACTGGACCCTAAGTCCATTCTTGACAGAGTATTTTCACTCCTTATAATATAGGTATTTGTTCATCTCAAGGGAACCCAGGTGTGATTCATTAGAAATAGCTACATGTTTAAAAGTTACTTACCCGATTAATTATCAGCCAATTAACTCTCGTATCCCTGAGCTATTTTGGTAACAAAACTCCCAAAGACTTTCCACAACAAAACTTCTTAACACTAAACTGCCCAAACTAAAACTGACACTACCCCCCACTCCCAAAGTGTTTTGGTGTTGTGGTGTTTTATCACCCCCTGTGATATTCGTTACTTAACATCCGATTCCTGTAAATTTTGGTGCCAAAGATGCTTAGAGTTCTTCTTTTTCAAATGTAACCAAAATACGTTAACGCACATTCCCATTATGACGTCACTAGACCGTTATTGTTGAGGAAAGTACGAAAATAACTGAATATAGGGTGGGAAATTGATATTGGCGGCAATTTTATCGACTCAAATGTCTTATTAATAGACTAACCTGCCTCATGATATAAAACTAGTCATTTCCCATCCAGTAGAGTAAAAAAGCCGCATGAAAATATGATATTCCTCACTTTTTGGCGCAAATGAATGTTCTCCTATTCTACACTGTGTGTCTATGGAAATTTGCAGTTTTGCTGACATGCGAACTTTAGACGTCAGTGTGACGTCATGCTAGGCATTTGGTACTCATTTTGGTATCAATGGGACGAGGAGGGACCCAAGCTATCTAATGAACCAAATCAGTGTCTGTAATGTTCAAATGTGTCCGTGCTGGGCAGTTTGGTACTTCTCCCAGCCACCTCTTTCTCTCCCGAAGGGGATGGTTTGCCCCCCCCCCCCCCCACTCATCACTGGGATCGCCCTGTATCTTTCCTATACCCCGGTGGATAGGTTGGTTTTTTGGTTGAAAAAAGCGGAATATGTCAATTGACAAGTACATTAAATAATTTGTCACCAAAAGGGGGTTTAGCAAGCCGGGGAAAAAACCTGAAGGGGTGGTAACCCCCCCCCCACCTTCGATAGACAGGGTTAAGATCATAATGTCAATGTAAAACATAGTACCACCAATCAAAATCTTTTTCGTTTTTTCTCTTTTCTTCCAATAATTTTTCCCACCTACTACGAATTATTTTGATTCCAGCACTTAGTGATTAATAATTTCCTACTTGATCAATTTCTCGTGTTACTAATAAACGCATAAAAGGTAATGTGAGTTTTGATTAACATGTAACAAATTATCATTCACATGTTCACCATCTCAATTGAAAGACATTTTAATGGGTATCTCAAAGACTAACTCATTTACAATTATTTCACTAAAAGAAATGCCAACCCGATTACAACGTATTTTATTGCGTAGATACAGGAAATTATTTACCTTTCAATTCCACTACGAAAGCTGTTTAACATGAGAAAATTCTCATTCTGCATTTCAATAAATACCCCTTTGATAATCAGAAATATGGCAATTTTGAATTGAAATCAAACGTCAGAACTTTTGAAATACAAGTTTCATTGAGCATCGCAATAGAAATGCCGGCAACCTGCCATCTTAACCTCAAAATGGTTTGTTTTTTACTCATGGAAAGTTTTCAACAACCGAAAGTCATTAGAGTAACTACTGTAAGAGTGCTATGACTCCACAGGTGAAACATAATACGCAATGATCTGATGACAAAAATGAAATAATATCCATGAAAATATCAATTCATTTCAAATTGTACCATAGACCCCCCAAATCGTTTGTTTTTACGATATTTATAAACATCAATTTGACACTAATTGCCAGTATACGCTCTCTTCCTATGGTTTTCGTTCCTTGAAAGTAGTAGCCTACATGAATCTTGTTGAAGCTAGTGGAAGCTTAGTAACTATATGTAAAAGATACAATATGATTAAAGAGTTGTTTTTAGTTAGTCTTTTATTGAAAATAAAAGTATTCATTGTGTAAACACCGTGTTGTATGTATCGATCATTAAAATTAAAATGATTTCGTCCTAAACGCCTCGAAAAATTAATACACATAGTTAACTGACTTGATAATAAGATAAAGTTTTCTTCCGTGATAACTAGTGATCTTTGATTCCTTTTACTCTGCGAAAAGTATCAAAATATACACCTTCAAGCAATAACAGCAAATTCACACTTCTTCCACTTAACCTTGTATGTAAGTTATATATTTCCAATAATCACAAAACCCGGTTAGACATACATATTGGATGTCCTTAGTGTACTTACACGTGGGGGCCGATGCTGTCATTTGGAAATACAGCAAAATACTGTAAATTTTTAGTCCTCATTTACCAGGCGTATCAAACTGAGCTTTCTTCGTTTTTTTTCGAGCTCAACATTATTGTACATTATTATGAATTTTCAATTATGACGATTAACTAATTAAGGTTTTACCAGGAAAAAATGCTATAAATAACTTTTTAACAAGAAAATTCGGGCAACAATGCTTCCAACAAAGCCCCGTAAAACACAGCTTTTTAAGGTTCCCATTCAAATTAACCGTATATTTATAGCTTGATGTAATATATTTTTACATTAAGTATTAACATTGATTAAATCAATCAATACAAAATAAAAATTGGTAGAACCTCAATCATTCCTCTCTTTTCTACTTCCCATTGGTACATTATTTTTGGCCCTGTAAGAGAGACAAACGCCTAAGAAATCGTAACAAAACCAGGGGAGGGGGCCAAAAATCCCAATTTCAGACGTGCATTGGTTTACACGTAACAGTGAAATTTGACTAAAATTCTGATTTTGTAAATTTGTCAGGAATATTTTCTATTTCAAAACCGTTTAGATTGAAGAATCAACTCCACTTGAAGAGTTATTTCTGCTTTTTTTTGTATTAATAACGAACGATGATGAGGTAGTATGTTAGGATGTCATGGGAACATCCATGACCGACCCCTAAAAAAAAAAAAATTTTATCAAAGCATCCCCACATGTTTGTGGGTTTGCATTCCGTATTGTTGTAATTTCTTTTGACATTTTTGGTGAGTTGCTAGAATGAATGAGGCTGGCCGCCACCGCCTGGTAAACCCAACATAGTATTTCTAGGCTGCCCTCGCAGCAAAAGTATGTTTATCGCATGGTTCAATACCGCATCTGAGGCGATCGATGGACTCTTTTTGGTCGCCAAACAGGCGAATGTAAGCATTCGTCTTCTTTTGACTAGAAACAGAGGATCGTTTTTTAGTTTTTGCAACAGAACCAAATCACTTTTAATTAAATTTGAACAAGGAAACAAAGATAATTGATGGAAAGCGTGCTCAAAATGAAGAACGTTTTCAATGTCTATGTACACAATCGTTTTCCTAAAATGTTTCAATTTTAGATGCAAGTTCAAACAATTTCTCTAAAACTTCAATCGCCGATATCTCGAAATGTTACTTTTGGTCGATTGGCCTGTTGTTTGGAAGATTTGTGACGAGAT
>JAMKCH010017553.1:0-49035 GCA_023653785.1 Ophioderma brevispina | reverse complement strand
ATATTTTTTGGGGTGGGGCCCTAAGAGCAATTTTAGGGGGGCCCTGTCAGCAGCTGCTGACACTGCTGACTCTTAAATCCGCCACTGGTTCTGGCCTGTATGAAAGATTATCGCGTTGACTTTTAACATTGGAATTAAAAACACAGCTTTAATTTAACGTTTTCCTTTAAAATATATAAATTTATCAAAAATGGCATACATTTGTGCCTAATTTGTATAAAATAAGCCTGGGATTCTTGAGAAATATAGTTTTTAAAATAAAATTAGGAAACTCTACATCATACAAAGAAGCGCTACTCGGTACATTGAAAAGTACATAGATTGCTGAACTGCGCATTAGTGGGTTTCGAACACTGATCTATATACAATGGATTGGAAACCTGGGCTTCGTAATTGAAGCACTGATGGCCACATTGGTCATCCAAAAAGAGCCCAAGCAGGTGGTTAAGAGCCGGTCATTTATACAAAATTGTTCTCATTGAAATGTGGATAAGCGACATAACAGACTACAGAATCAAGCCAATCCAGTGAGCTCATTGTATTTGCGCGTATGGGATGATATGTCTCTAAAACGTGCACCCTGGATACAACTTCTGTTAAACAGGTGTCTCTGGAATGGTATTGTGTTCGGTAGACCAAGATGCCCGCCCGTTGTTCCATTCATCTACTGTTGTGTAGCCAATCCATTGTATAGAGATCAGTAGTTACAGTGCGACTGCGATAAAACTAAATATTACGCAACCCCTTTTCAAATGTCCACGTTTTCATGGATTGTTAGTGTTTAGGCCAACTAAAACCTTTGTTAATCACAAAATGATATCTAAAACACCCCTCTTAACATTTTTCTCATATCACTGAGGTTTTAAAAAGTATAATTTTTTGCAATAAAAAAATCTAAACGAACTTTGTGTGCTCAACGAAGTTCAAAAGGATGAGGCTTGTGGCAAGCTTGCACGTGATATATGCGCGTATGGGATATATTTTCGCTGGCTTCTGTTTCGGTATTGCATGCGGCGTTGTAAATATACCACAGTGAATAAACATGGTAGCTTCCATGATCGTTGTACAGTTGTGTATATTGGTCGGAATAAATCTGGATTTTTTTCGCAAGGAATATTCCAATGGCCATGAAAACCATCTGGTACGTTTTATTTAGGGACATTATATATGTACCGATAGATTTATACCAATAAATCGCTTTAAGCCTACTCATCCATACTTTTTTGCTTATTCTAACCATTTACGTTAATTTAAGGGAAAAAACAAACCAACTATTTAAAGCCACTATCAGTCATTTTTTTTCAAAATTGAAAATGCCGATTTTGACTCTAAATTGCTCATGCTAGGTCATATCAACACCTTATATTACTTTTCTTTGTGAAAACAGACACTTAAGCATTTTAAAACGGTCTTGAAGGTGCCATTTACGACTGTTTCTAGACCTAATAAAAGTCGGATTCCGACTTTTATTAGTAAACAAAGTAAATATATCACGATTGCTTGACAAATACGGCGTGTTAGGCTCAGCCACTCACAGGGGTGTTTACTACCACTATTTCCAATACAACTGTGCAAAAAATGGACTTTGATGAAAAATAGGGGCGCGATTTGTTTACATTGTGAAAAAATCGCTGATAGTGGCTTTATAGAGGAGGAGCAGAATATCATATAGGGCCTTATTTAAGGAGTTCGTTTACCCCTCACTACAGAAAAGGTTTGACACCTTTGGTAGTTAGTATGGACCCTCTACATCAATGCTTGGTAGGTAGTACTCTCAAATTGTGGTATCACTTTTTCAATAGGGGTCAATTTAAGTTTACACAGGGGTCAAACTTTTAAAATGCCCCAATCATGTTTAAATGTATGCCATATTGTCCATCTAATCATAAGGATTCCAAAAATGTATAGTTTGTACCACCTACGACCATTGGTTTTGGAGTTATAAGGTAAAATGGCTAATATGGTAAAAAAGGTCAATCTCGATTTGTACAGGGGTCAACATTAAAAGTTAATCTGATTATATTTTAAATACTTGCAAGTTATTGCTTGAGGTAAGAGAACTCCTAAAAGGTATAGTTTGTATTATGTTAAATGTTTACGGAGATAAGGGTCAAAGAAGGTCAACAACAATTGGGTATGTTGACCTGTGACCTATTTTGTCCCATAACATGGTAACTATGCATTGCAGATGGTACAAACTATTCCTTATTTTGACTCATTAAGCTAGATGAACAACTTCTATCATTTTCAACAAAATTGGAGCAACTTACGATTTTGACCCCTGTACAAATAGAAATTTTTTTAAAACCATTTTAGCCATTTTTCATTGATGGTACAAACTATACATTTTGGAATCCTTATGACTAGACGGACAATATGTCATACATTTCAACATGATTGGAGCATTTTAAAAGTTTGACCCCTGTGTAAACTTAAATTGGCCCCTATTGAAAAAGTGACAACACAATTTGAGAGTACTACCTACCTAGCGTTGATATAGAGGGTCCATACTAACTACCAAAGGTGTCAAACCTTTTCTGTAGTGAGGGGTAAACGATGATGTTTGACCTTGGTCCTAGCTCCTCCACTATTATGGAGAGATGTTAGTTTAGAAGATTGTGGTTGTGTCTCGGTACAACATAGTCAGGAGGAATTGTGGGCACAGGGTGGAAATGGAGTACAGACTTTTTCTATTGATTGATTTTTGTCAATGATGACCTAAGCTAATAATTTCTGGAGGGTGTGCAAAATTTCCTGCAGTGCCATTTTAATGATTCCGAGAGCATATTTGACTTTTGAGCAGCCATATTGGATTTTTGTGGCAATGTAATGATAAAACTACATTACCAACACTTTCTCGTGCTTAAAACACCGGAGTACCGAGAAATATCTGTCTCTATCGGAAATACTTAAGGGATTTTTAGTGATTTTGGACATGGTAGCAGCCATATTGGATTTTCAAAAATGGCACCGTAACAAATGTTGCACGCCCTCCCAAAATTATTGGCTTAGGTCCTAATGAACTAAAATCTACCAATAGAAAAAGTCTGTACTCCATTTCCATCCTTCAGGCTGTGTGCCTAAACTTCCACCTGACTAACAGCCTTTTGGTGAATTGGATATCAAAATGAAATTATAGATTTAAAAAGAAAAATCCCAACTCCACCGGAAAATCGAATCCGACCTACTGCATGGAAATCATAATGCTATCATCATGCTCGTCCCTGATTGCATATATACACCAATTCGGTTTTACACATTCCAACACCTCACTGGCAGCCATAGCTGGGGTGCATCCTGCTTGAACTCACACAAATGCGCAGATTAAGTGTAGCTTTTGAATTATACTTAATCAAGCGTGGTACAGACCTACAAAAGATTTGGGTAGGTTTTGGGTTGGAGCATGGAGGTAGGAGAGAAGGAGAAAGCTCTTCCCTAATTGCATTACGCAACGCCGATTATCCCAATTATATCACTTGGCAACTCATTGTAAAAGCATAGACCAACAAAGGCCGCTTCTCGGCAGGGAGTACTCTTTCATGTTCCATGTTCATCGCCGACATAAGCTGGGCACGCTCAGTTGAACAAGATATGACCTGTGCGCAGAAAGGTATATCCCCGATGCGCAGTGGTTTGTTTACATGTGGAGGCGAAAACAAAGAGATTGGGTCGATTACAGCCGAAATTATGAGTATTTCAGTCCAAAAAATCAGAGATAGCATGTTCCTAAGATGAGTTACATTGATTTTAGTTTTTGAAAACTTGGATGTTTTGAAACGTCGTATTTCTTCAAGTATGATATTTTTTAGACGAAATCTAACTTGAATTGGGAAGAAAAATGCCGTATCTAAACAATGACACCAACCTTGACAGTGCCCGGAGTTGCCCGTTTTCTCGATTTGGTCCCGAAGTTGGTCATATTTACCACAGAATTGTATTGATAGTTAAGCAGATAATGGTAAAGATTGTGCATTTTGTTATAAAAGCATCAAATTTGGCAGAGCGGTAGAGAATTAAATTTGGAAAACAATTGGATATGGAACCACCTGCACAGGTCAAGTTCAATGTCACCTAGAGGTCACAAAAGGTCAATTGAGGTCAAAATACATTAAAACATGCAGAATAAGGTTGCATAACTCTAACACATCATAAACATTCTCATGGATCTATTTGTGACATACATTTCGACTTAATCAAAGACGGTCTTCCTCATTTAAATGGACACGAGATTTTATGAGGATACAAATTTGTATAAATTTCCGCTTTGTTGTAGAATATCAACCGACATTTCGTAGGTTTATTGAACAAAGAAAAGAAAACAAAACACTAAGTTTTGAACTCCCCTGCTGTCCTGATTGGCCCCATAAACAAGCATACTCGGATATCTGTCATGCACAACAGACAATACAAAAGCATATTATTACATGAAGATGGCTTTTACGGCTTATTGTCCCTCCAGGTTTGATTTAATATATTGGTAAAATTGTTTAAAAAAATGGGAGGGCATATTTTGCTGGAAATGTTCTTTTATCTCTTTAAGCTTAATACATTAACATAACCATGAACATTTCATTGAAGAGATACAGGGACATAGCTTACTGAGGATACATTTCGGTGAATTTGTTTGAAAATGCTACAAGTCATATCACATTTTAATCACCAAACAATCAGATTTATATATGCTCCATTGATAACTGAATTTATTCATCTGTATATTTCCTAAAAAACATGAATACTATGAAATAGATTTTGATTAGGCCTACATTGCAAATAACAACGTACTACGAGATCAATGTTAATGCTGAATGCATGTGCATCAACATTGCATCGATGTACATTACAATGCTGTGGTAAATATGCGATGGGACGTCCATTTTAACAATACTTTGTACACGGATCATGTGCTTAAAACATGTATTTTCTCGGAAGTGAAAATCGGATATCGCCATTAAAAGGGTCTCATTTCACCAAAATGTGGCCAACTTCGGGACAAAATTGACAAACGGGCAACTTCGGACACTGAGAAGTTTGGTGCCATTGTTTAGATACGGCAATTTTCTTCCCAATTCACTTAGATTTGGTCTCCAAATATACTTTAAGAAAATACGGCGTACAAAACATTATTTTAAAAAGTGTTACAGGCCCCAAGAATTAGCAAGATTTTATTTCACTTGGAGTAAGATTACGTCATTAAATTAGCCCCCCCCAAAACATAAAATATTGTAAAATAATCTAAAATAACATAATTTTAAATATAACCTGGTTGTGTGCGTATCTGGGGTGTGCTGAACAAACAAGGAAGGAAATGTTTTTTTCTTCTAGAAAGTTTCTCCAGTTTTCTTGAGTCTAGGCGATCAACCCAGGAGTCTGACCATAGGTGGCGCACTGCTGTATAATTACACAGTCAGTGAGGAGCTGCTATTAGATCCCAAAAATTTTTTTCTATACAGGTAAGGTGGAATGGAGTAGAGCTTTACAGCAGATTCCAGATATGATGTAATGGAATATATTTAGTACCTGACTCATATAGAGAGGGACTAGATCTTCTAGAATTATTTGAGAGGATGTATAAAGCCCTGGTGAAGAAGAATAGAGAGTTCTAACATCTTGCTCCAAGTTATTAGCAGAGTATAGTGACACCTAGTTGCTCCAAGTTTGGGGAAGGCGACAGTAATCCGCAGTCAAAATATATATCTGTAGGCTGTCATTAGTAGTCCAGCTCCAGTTGTGTCTGATTGTGTAGCCGACTTCGGTTTTGTATTCCGTGCCCTCTGAGTTATCCAAGGATTAACAAGCTACAGACTCTTCGGACTTTATAATATTTTTAGTCGACCTCCGGGCTTCGGGAGAGAGTCAAGTGGAGCTGGTTTTTTCAGTAAGGACAAGTCGTCCGGGAACACGTCCCACTATAGGACAATTGAGTTGTGCCGCTGTGGAATATTCCGCCAGGAATCTTTGTAAGTTCTACATCTTTATAGTAATCTTGCTTGCAGCCCGCGTTCGCGGCACACACAAGGTAGTAAGTTTAGTAGTTTCATTAATTAAAACTGTATTATAGATTAATCTTTGAGTATTGAGATACCTAATTGATGTTTGATTGACGTGATTAGACACACAATTAAAAAATACTTTGTGTAATATTGTAATCAAGTTTACAGTGTTGTCTCTAGTTATCATGAGTTTGATCCGTAGTTAGAGGTGGTTTTGGCGCCTTGGTCAAGGTGCCGTAACAAAATTGGGGGCTGAGTACGGGAAATACACTGTAAAAATACGGTTCAAAAAATTAAACAAATTTTGATGGTGGGTTTAACTTTGATATCTGTGCTAGATCTGGTATTGTGAGCAGAAGTGTTCATACACGATGGCGTTTAACGCAGAGGAGTTTATTAAAGATGTTATGTGGGAGATGTTTGATGTGCTCAAAAAGCCAGATTTAATGGAATTGGCCAAGTATTATGGGATGGAAGTTAGGCATTCCATGAGGAAACAGTTAATTAAAAATCAGTTGATAACCCATCTTGTGAAGAAGATTTGCTAGAAGAGGGATGTTTGGAGAACATAGTAGAAATTGAGGATGTGTCAGACAGTGCCCTGAAAATGAAACAGTTGGAAATGCAAATGCAAATAGAAAAGGACAAATTGGCTTTAGAACAGCAAAAGTTAGCACAGGAAGAAAAGGAAAGACAAGATAGGTTGGCTTTAGAACAGCAAAAGTTAGAAAAGGAAGAGAAAGAAAGGCAAGACAGATTTGAATTAGAAAAGGCACTAAAACAACAGGAACTAGATGCCAAATTACAAATGGAACAAAAAGAAAAAGATGACAGATTAAAAATGGAACAAAAAGAAAAGGAAGATAGGTTACAAATGGAGGAAAGAATGAAGTTGGCAGAAATTGAAGCCAAAACAAAACTAGAACAGAAAAGTTAGAAAAGGGCACATCAGGCTCCTCTTCACACTCAGGTTTTGATGCCACTAGGAACATCAAATTAGTTCCAACATTTAGGGAAACAGAAGTTGACAAGTATTTTTTGCACTTCGAGAAGATTGCCGAAAGTATAAAGTGGCCTAAAGAGCAATGGACAACTTTGCTTCAGACTGTGTTTATGGGGAAAGCTAGCGAGATCTACTCGTCCTATCAATGATCAGTGCAGTGATAGAAGTAGTAGTAGCAGTCTTTCTTAAGGCCTATGAGTTAGCCCGAGGCGTATAGGCAAAAAATTCGGAGTGCGAAAAAAAATTGACAAATCAAACTCATGTCGAGTTGCTGAGTTCAGAACAAATGTGGGATAGGTGGCTCACTTCCAAGAAAGTGAAACAAGACTTCAATCAACTGCCCAGTTTGGTTAATTGAGCAATCAAAACAGTGCATTCATGCTGACATAAAAACTCATTTGAGGAACGCGATATCAAAGATTTGAAAAAAATGCCAGCTAACAATTAGCAGATGTTACGCCCTCACAAGAAGTTGAGTTCCAGCAATAGTACTGGTGGGCCTAATAGTCAAGTCAGAATTACAAGAGTTTTAATTCAAATAGGCCTTACCAAAGTGAGATCCTTCCAAAGTCATGGTACTACTAAGATGGGAACATGTCCAGGTTCCTCCAGTCAGGGAATAAGGGTCCTTTAGTGCCAAACCAAGTCAGGGATGGTTGTAAGTCAGATATAACTTGCACATATGCAAGGAGTCAGGTCAG
This sequence comes from Ophioderma brevispina, assembly GCA_023653785.1. Lineage (NCBI taxonomy): Eukaryota > Metazoa > Echinodermata > Ophiuroidea > Amphilepidida > Ophiodermatidae > Ophioderma > Ophioderma brevispina. The sequence goes on along the minus strand of JAMKCH010017553.1, from coordinate 41,341 downwards.
CTTATTGCAAGATGTGGAAGTTGATGGAAAGCAGATGGCCATGCAGCAGAAGTCTGCTCCCACAGGCTGTGCTGGTGTCCCTTTGACCACAAGTTAGTTCCTAGACCCAGACTATTAAACAGAAAAGATGATGAGTCTGAGAAAATTAGGGAAGAATTTAACCATTTGTTGTGGAGGGTTCGTGTCGCTTGATGTTGACAAAGTTGATCCAAAACATATAAAAGACATGCGTGACGATGTTGTGCCCAGTCAGTATTTTGGATGGGGCCATTGCCCTTTAGTGAAGTCAGCTCAACAGGGGAGAATGATTTGATCCAAGGTATAGGTATGGAAGTTATTAGTGTCCCTCTTCACAAGGTGAATTGAAGTCTGATTTGGTCTCAGTACAGGCATAGTAGGAGTAAGACCCTGAACTCAGTCCAAAAGGTGTTTCAAGGTTACTTAGGAATGATTTGGCAGGCGGGAAAGTCCATCCCGAATCAATCGTTACCCACAATCCGTGCACAGAAATAGACAGTGAGGATATGAAAGTATAGTTATCCAGCTGTGCAGTACTAGGAGTAGGCTAGGAAAGCCATGCTTGAAGAAAATAGTGATAGGAAGAGAAGACCTTGTCCAAATTTGAGATGTAGAGGACACGTTATGACAGAAATTAGATGAACCAGGTCAACTTCCCTGTTCAGGGGAGGACAGAGTTCTCCAAAAAAGATAGGCCATGAGCAAGTGCATAATGATGATGATCCCTTGAGTCATAACAAGTTAGTTCTTGAACAGGAGAAAGATCCTGCCTCAAGAAATCTTAGTCAAAGGGCAGTAACCCCGCAGGAGTCTGAGACGTTCATGTGTGTTTTTACAAACACAATGGTGCGCTGATGAGGAAATGGAGGCCACTTGATGCTCCGGCAAATGATGATGGAAAGTGTTCATCAGATAGTTGTACCAAAGGTTATTCAATGGGAGGTCATCCGCATTGCCATGATAGTCCTATGGCAGGACATTTAGGAATCCAGGGGGGGGAAAAGGGGACCACATATGGGGATTGAACCACTTCGCAAGGATGTTCTGAATACTGAGGTATTGCCATACTTGTCACGTTGTGGGCAAGCCTAATCAGAAAAAACCGGCACGCTCTTGAAACCGATAAACCGGGTCGTTCGGAGAGCCATTTAGTAGGGTCATAGTTGACTGTCTAGGACCTCTCCCTAGGATTAAGTCGGGTAATCAGTAACCTACGTACTATCATGTGTGCCTTTACTACCAAGTTCCCTGAAGCCATACCCTTAAGGAATAGTAAGGCTAAAACTGTGGAAGGCTTTGACCAAGTTGTTCACTCTGTAAGCCTACCTAAGTCAATTCAGTCAGATCAGGGGTCAATTTTCACATCTGGTCTATTTTGATGTATGAGTTAGGGATAGAACGGTATTTGTCCAGTGCCGACCATGCTGAGTCCCAAGGAGCTTAGAGAGATTCCATCAAACTCTGAGAATATGATTAGGACTACTGTTTGGATTTGAGAAGGACTGGATGAGGAGTTCACTTGTTGTTGCTGCAAGGGAAGCGGTTCAGGAAACCCTAGGTTTCAGCCCCTTTGAGTTAGTTTTCGGGACGTACAGTTCACGGTCCCTTGAAACTCCTAAAGGATGGCAATGGTGAATGATGAAATGACACAAACCTTTTGGACTATGTTTCCAAATTCAAGTGACAGCTTAATAGGGCAAAATGAAATTGCAGGGGAATTTCAGATATGCCAGTCCTTTGACAAATTTGCTAGCCAAAAATGTCAAATTGTTTGGTCACAGGAATGTGGAATTAGTTTCCAGAAAATCAAAGCCATACTGATTAGTGAACCAGTTATGGTTGCACCAGACTTTAGAACCATTCAAGTGGCACATAGATGCCAGGATCTAGGGTGTGGTGGAGTCTGATGCAAGAAGGAGAGACGGAATAGAAAACACCATTTCATCTCTCGAAAAGAATTTTAACAAGCACCAAAGAAATTTTTCCACTATTGAGGATTGTCTTGCTCTGATTTTGGCATTAGGGGCATTTTGATGTATACTTGGGCACCAACAGTTGCACCCAGGTGCTTGTTTGCCAGATCACCAACCCCTCACCGTAATCCAAAGGATGAAAATACAGAAATCATTTAGGTTAGGAGGTGGAGTTGACCTTGACAAGAGTACAAGCCTAGACATCAGACACCATCAAAGGCTAAAGATATGTGAGGCTGATGCCTATCCAGAATTGTTAGTTTGTCAGAAAAAAGTGAAAGTTTTTAAAAGGGGAAGTGTAACATTGTGACTAAGTTAATGTATGAAGTTTAAAAAAATATTAAGAACCTTAAATAGGTTACGAACGTTTGCTTTTCAACTTCAAACTTTCTTTCTTTAAGGGGGAGGTGTTACAGGCCCCCAAGAATTAGCAAGATTTATTTAACTTTGAGTAAGATTAAGTCATAAATTAGCACATAAATATTGTAAATTAATCGAAATACTAATAAAAAATTATACCCTGGTTTGTGTGAATATCTGGTGTGTGTAGAACAAAAGGAAATGTTTGAAGTTCTCCCGCTTTTCTTGAGTCTAGGAGATCAACCCAAGGAGTCTGACCATAGGTGGCGCACTGCTGTATAATTACACAGTCAGTGAGTAGCTGCTATGAGATCCCAAATCTATACAGTACATGTGGAATGGTAGAGGCATTTACAGCAGATTCCAGACTTATGATGTAATGGACTATATTTAGTACATGACTCATATAGAGAGGACTAGATCCTTCTAGAATTATTTGAGAGGATATATAAAGCCCTGGTGAAAGAAGATTAGCAGAGTTTCTTAACATCTTGCTCCAAGTTATTAGCAGAGTATAGTGACACCTAGTTGCTTCAAGTTGACAGAGACAGTAATCGCAGTCAAATATAGTCTTCTGTAGTGGATATTGTCACCGAGTCTCAGCTCCAGTAGTTTCGTCCGACTGTGTAGCCGACTTCGGTTTTGTATTCCGTGGCCTCTGAGTTATCCAAGGATAAACAAGCTACAGCACTTTTGGACTTTATATTTAGTCGACCTCCGGGCTTCAAGTTAGGAGCTGGTTTTCTTCAGTAAGGACAAGTCGTCCGTGGACACGTCCCACTAAAGGAAATTGAAGTTTTGCGCTGGAATATTCGCCAGGACTCTTTGTAAGTTCTACATCTTTATAGACATCTTGCTGCAGCCCGCGTTCGCGGCACACACCAGGTAGTAAGTTTAGTAGTTCATTAATTAACAACTTTATTATAGATTAATCTTTGATTATTGATGATACCTAATTGATGTTTGATTGAGATTGATTTAGACACACAATTAAAATAAATACTTTGTTTTAATATTTGTAATCAAGTTTACAGTGTATTGTCTAGTTATTCATGAGTTTGAATCCGTAGTTTAGAGGTGGTTTTGGCCTTGGTCAAGGTGACCGTAACAAAAGTTAAAACTAGAATCAGTGTAATCATCTTAGGAACATGCTATCTCGCTTTCTAATAATGACCACAAACGATCCGAAATGATCTTGTTTTACCTTGAAGATGATTGACGGTGACGTGGTTCCATGTCTAAAAATAATCAATACTCAGTATTTAATTGTAAACATTTATGCCAAGTTTCATGCTTTTATAAAGAAATGCACAATTCTTACAATATATGTCGCTATCTGCTTAACTATGTACATCGATGCAATGTTGATGCACATGCTGTCAGCATCAATATCGATCTCGTGTTGTATTGTTCCAATACAATAGTTTTACGACCTGTTTTACGAGGGCGGCGATGATCATCCGTCAAAGGTATTGGGAAGAGCTTTCTCCTCAAGGGGGTGAAGCCCATTCAAGACCAGTCGTCCGTGCTGGGCGCTGACATTTTGAATATTGCACGGAATAATTATTAGTTTGGGTGCTTGTATACACACATAATGTCAATTCGATACAAACAATCCGGCAAAATATCAGTTGTTGGATGTTGGGTGCTATTGTTAATGGGTGGTTAAATTTTGTCCTACCCATGGCCACACAACGAATGAAATGACACGTCAGTCGTCTTGATTTAAATAAACCGCCTCAATGAATACATCTTTTCACCTAAGCGCGCCTAAGCACCTAAGCGAGTGAGTATCTGAGCACAATGATCCAGGTGCACTATTATTACACCTGGCCACCTCTAACACATACATCAATTTGTATCACTACCGATTAGTGTATATGCAAAGCGGCACCCACAGTATGTGGAAGAAGCGGAGGCAGCCATTGCTTTCTATTGTTGGTACTCTATGTTTTCTTTGTGGTCGGCAAAACATGCGAGACGATGAATTTCTAAAGATGACGTAACGTTTTGACTCTCTATCTATATAGAACCTCTTTGTTTCTCCTTCTCTCCTACCTCCATGGTTGGAGGCCCCCAGTAATGGCGGATCAATTCTGACCATCATTTGGCTGGTCGGATATGTCTATATGAAGCTTAAAATAATGTTTATTCCTTGGACGGGTAATGAGTCCGTGTAATGTACATAATTTATGCGAGACGACCGAGCTAATAAGAAAAGGTTTTTTGAGAATCTCCAGTAGGCAAAGGAATGCCGGTGGCATTACTTCCGGTAATTTTCCTGGACGTGACCCCGATCCCGCGATATGACGTCACAAATTTAAAATCCAAGCGCTCAGAATTTGCGAGTGGGAGTCCTCGAAGAATTTAAAACTCGAAAATGATATGAAGTTTTTAGTTCAATTTATGTAACTTACACGAATTATAAGATTAATCTAAACATGATTTCCAGTAGAAATGGTAGAGATATGTGAATTCCGTACCAGAAAATTAAAGCTAAACACGGCCGAAAAGACGTACCAAAATGGGCGAAAATCAGAGTAGAAAACAAAAGACATATTTAGACCCTGAGAATTCGCCTTTCGAAATAAATGCTACAGATGTTAGATATTGAGGACATGAGTTTCTGAAAAAATCGTGAATTATGGCATGTTAAGACGGCCAATCGCATGTTGGTGTTGTTTGCGACCTGAAAGGTGTTTTGCATGCGTGACCAATGACAACGCAAGCATGACGCAAGGGATAAGAAACATCGTGCAGAATGTGTGTACGCTAGAAGAAAAACCGAGCTGTTAGGTGTGTCTCTGAAACTTTGTTCAGAGAAAAAAATAGGTGGTTAAGTTGTTAGTAATTCTATTGGAAAATGGTGTCGTTTTCAGAAAGAAATGCATATAAAAAGTAAAAGATAAGAATAAAAAAGTAATGAGGACTGAATGACGACTGCTTGTAATCCCCAAGCTTTCTAGTTAAACAAATCAATTAAGCTAATACGGAATAAAGCCATGACACACCCATTAACTCTGTGCATATTGATTAGTTTAGTGAAGGGAATAGGTTGTCAGTCTACGGTGCGTAAACTTGCGTTGAAGGGAAAAGGCCCCCACGCAAAATTCGCATACTCCTTAAGATCCCACCCAAATGAGATCAGGGAAAAAGAATAAATTGATAGTAATAACAGTTATGCAAATGCAAATGGTGCGCCCGCAGGCGGAGCTCCTAGTGCCAATACCTATCATTGGCGTTTGGGCCAGACTCACTCATATAAGTTGCTGTTGGGGGGTTCGCACTCCTCCAGCACAGCGAGTTTGTTTTGGGCATTCCCAGAATTATGCCGGTACCCCTTTATACTCCTGGGTGGAGAGAGGCAAGCGAGGTAAAGTGCCTGCCCACGTGCACACACATTGGCGACAGCGGGGCTCGAACCACCACCCACAACCTTATGCTTTATGAGGGCGAGCGCTGATTCACTGCACCAAATGTGCCCTTAATAACAGTATAACATCAATATCTGTTCCTGGAGCTGGCCAGCGTACAGAGGTGATAAAAAAAATAATGCCCTGGGCAGGACTAGAACCCGTATCTCCGCATTACTTGAAAGCGCGCCTGCTAAGCTGAAGCAACCAGGTGAACACAAGTAAAAAAACTGAAGAAGCGATAGATCAACTATATAGGTATATAGTTGATCTATCTGTCAAATGACCTTTGACAACGTGTTTCAACTACTGTTTAAAACAAGTACGATCATTGCCATCGATAAATCCGATCAGAAGATGAAATAACAATATTTAATTCATCCCATGCATAAAAATGAGTCATCATTTTGAGAAGATTGCAACATTCGAGGTACTTGAAAAATGTAAGCATTGCCAAATCGATGAAGTTGACAGCATGATCACGGCTAAATTGTGCCTTATATCGAGTGTGGAGAAAGCCGATTGAAAAATTGTATATTTATAAACAAAATATACTAATTTAAGGACTAATTCAGGAGCCTGTGGGAATAATTGGCCCTCTCAGGTGTTATAATTAATCAATTAAAATTGCTAATGAATACCGCGCGAAAAAAAATATCGATTCCTCGTACCACGGGTGCTCATGCCGCTCACCAAAAGTTCGAACCCTTAAAAATTGACCTTTTAACGGCTATATGCGTATTTGGCGTTCCTACTGATCCGTAACAAGAAAATATGAATAGTGACGGTCATAATTTTGGAATATCTAAACTGTCATAAATACTCCTTGCCAAGTTTGGGATATCCGCCACACGTCAGTTCTTTTACAGAAAACGTTAGGGGGAAAATAATACCAGTTCCTGTATTGCTTTCTATAAAACTTGGTTCATGCAGATCTTGTGTAGCCTTCCGTAAGGCAGAAGACACATAGGGATTGTCTGTTCACTGTTGTTTGTGTTGTGTTGTAGTCTGTTGTGATGTTACTCGGTTGTTGTGAAAAAGGGTTAAAATTTGCCTGTAAATCCGCAACTGGACGTCGTAGGTGCAATGTGGATCATCGTTTGTCGATGAGTCACATACAAGGTCAAAGGTAGTTGAGGGCCAAGTTGTCAATGACCTGAATTGAAAAATTCAATTGGAACCAAACTTGTTCATGGATATACTGTAACCCTCATTTGTTTATGAGGTTTATTATGTTACAAACCGCGACGGCAGGCGACACTAGCGGTCCTAGAATCTGCTCCTTAAAAGGTGATCTCATGGCTCGGACGGCATATATTAAGCGATATTAACAGGAAAGCATATGATTTCAGGATGCCAAAACTATCTTTTCAAAATAAAAAATAAGCGGTAATATAGCCGCTATAAACCAAAAAAAAAAAAAACAAAAAAAACAACTAAAAAAAAATAAAAAAAAAAAAAACCCCACCCTTTAATATTTCGTTGCGAGTTTACGCCAAGAAAATACACTTAAGCGTCCTCTCTGACCTTGGCAAATTAGGTGTGACGAAGGCGATTATGTAAGTCTTTTGCCAATGAATCTTCAGTAAAGGACCCCAAAGCGCTAATCTTTCTCCTGTGTAAAATTTCGCCAATATTAGCGATTAATGTTGGTTGACTAGGTTCCTTGATCCGGATGCGCTAAAATGCCAAAAGCTCGTAAAACGGACAATATGTAATTATTCTCTCCTCTTTCTGGTCATTGTAGCGAAAACATATGAATGGGAGGGCCTAATAAAATATAATTACGGCGCTTGAAACTTCAACTAAGACTGAAATACATTAGCGATCGTCAAGGTTATTCCACATAAACACAGTCCTCTGTTGGCCTAGTAGTATTCTCACGCCTGGAAAGCGAGAGGTTCCGGGTTCGAGACCGTGTTTTTTTTTCAATCTTTATTAGTTCTGTGTCTCAGCCAGTTTCTCCGAACTTCTCTATAAATTTAAAAAAAAAAATGTAGGTAGCATCTTCTACCGGGGTTAGGGTATGCCGTTAAAGTCGAAGGGTATGGAGGTGGTTGTCACCCAAGGCATAGTTTATGGTATATTTTAAAATATTAAGGTGGTGCTCGAAAACTCTATGTTTATGTAAAACTAGTCAATTCACGTCATTTAGAACTGTAAAACCGCATGAAAAATCAGATATCCTACAATTTTTATCGCAACATTTTTTCTATGGAAAATGCAATTTGCCGGCTTATTTGTGGATCAATGGAAAGAGAGGGCCATAGCACCACTGGTATCAAAACCATAAGCATCGGGTCCTTTATAACGAATTCTCGGAGGTGGGATGGGATCCACCCCCCCCCCCCCCCCCACGGTAAACGTGTTACAGAATGGTTGGTAAGACGAAGGCTAACTCCCTCCGGGAATCAATAAGGGACTGCCACCCATGTGTTAAGAATTTACACATTTTCCCCCCCGCCCCCCCCCCCCCGTTAAATATCACCATGTTAGTGTAATTAAATAAGTTGGTGTTAGATGCCGATTGGTGTTAATTTTAACCACGTCGGTGTTAATGATTTTTTCACACTGGCCGGGTGCCAATTGACACTACTGGTGTAATTTAAAACCGTCGTGAATCAATACGGGACAGCACCAGTCTGGTGGTACTTTTGGTGTTAACATTTATATTGGAAGTTCTGGATATTTAGTAGAAAACTGTTGATTTGTTATTGTGCTTCTATGTAAATGTGCCTCTAACAAATCACATAACCAGATCACCAAAATGCATAATTAAAAATTATGCCCACAACACTGGGAGCGGTGTTAAATCCTAAAGTTCAACACCAGAATCTAAACACCGACAAGCTTGACATCGACTAGGTGTTACAATGTTAACGACCCCGATTTGCAGTGTATAATTATAGAGCACTTTCACCGAAAGCCCAATTTTTTCGAAGTGGCTCCCAACCGTATTTTGACAAATTGTAAACCACAATGCTTGTAAATGACATCCAAAGACCACACATTATAGTATTGTAACCAAAAGACTCCCATTTAGGCAATTTTTAAATCTAAAATGCACGAAAGTGACTCCCAGTGACTCCCCCCTCCAGTGTGTAGCCTTTGTCACCTAAAGACACCTTTTGGCAAAGACGAAAGGTCCCGTAGACAAGGGCAAGGAAGTCGTCTTCTTTCGTATGAAGCCGTAGTTAAATGTGTTGAATTTGGTGGAGCCAGCTCACTGTTGATTGGTTGGGGTTTGAGAAGTCTATATCCACCGGTGGATAAAAGAATGTGTTCCGTTAGCTTATTTGTATTGCGAGGACGAAGACAAAAGGCTGTTTATGCCTCCGCTCTGGTAACAATGGTATCGGAGGGATACCAGGGATGGTGTGATCGATCCAGGAGTGCAATGGTTTTGGGGTGTATAATAATTATAATAGGGCTGTTGGATATTAGAGGTTTTTCAATTGTGGGGTGCGCTGCACAGAGCGCTAGCTCGGTAGCCATGGCCGTATTGTTCAAGGGTATTAGTTTGATAGGATTACTTTTGCAGGGGAGTTTCTGGAGTTTGGGTACATTCAATACAAAACCAAATTAAAACACCGCGAAATTATCACCTGAAATCTGGATGTTAACAAAGTTGAGGGTGTCAACTTCGGAACCCAATGTTATTGAATGCAAGGTTAAATGTTTCAAATCATGCGTGACATGAAACATGCTATTCCATTACCGTTTCATGGCTATCACTAAGGAGAATTTTTTTGCATTATTGAATTTTGAACATGTTGAAAAACAATGTAAGAGAATTCGCTTACCCCGATGCTGGTAAGTACGTCATTGAAACAAGTATCCACACTATGACTTGAAAACTGCATTGAAACTATATATATTTATTTCCCTGGAGATGGCCAGCGCACGATAGTGTTGAAAAAAAAAAAACCCATGTGCGCTTGGCCAGGATTCGAACCGGCGGCCTTCGTATTACATGAACGACGCTCTAAACGACTGAGATATCAAGCAGGTTCGGTAGCAGCGCGCTAGCATCATCTATAGGTGTTAGGTTCGAAAGGTGTCTTTACTACGCCTTCAAATGCCTTGAAACTAGTCTTTACTACAGTATGTCTCCACATCTTGATCGATACCTGTGACAAGGAGATACAGAATGTTGCGCTTTGCCGTATTGAGTTATAAACGGTAACGAGATAATAGTTTGGTGTCACGTTCAGGTACAGGTCACGTGCAGGTATCAGGTATCAGTTTGACTCTTCGGGGGCGCGTCACGGGCGACCGATATATATAAATCCGATCTCTATGTTAAATCAAGGTCTATACATATGACCCTCTGCCAGAGTGCCTATTATATTTTCCAAAAGACACGGTTTATTAGTCTAAACCAGTACAAAATTACATGTTCATACTGATTCAAAAACCGACGTACGATGACGATAATCGTTGTTTTTTCCAATGTATGGGATACGTACGTATTGTACCTGAAGGGTCCCCGAAGCAAAATAATAAAAACAATCAATGACGTGACGTCACAAATCTTAAATTTTTTCCAAAATGCCTGTTATTCCATAATAAAATTCCTTTTTAAAGATTCAAAATTCTGTATTGTTCTTTAATAATTAATAGTCAATTGTCCCCGCATGAAAGTGAAAAAGATGGGTCCATTAAGTCTCCAAACTGAAAACAAAGTCAGCGGGCTAAATACCCTACGGGACTGTAATGAGACAGACGGATCACCGTTGTAGTATAGACAGGCTTACAGCCACTTGCGCCCGGCTGTGGGGGTTATGCTCGAGGCGTGTTAACAAGCAGGGCACAGTCGGAAGGATAAGCATGAATAGGGAGGGTATAGCAGGAGAGCATGAACGATAGAAAAGGTTAAGGATGCGGCCCGCGGGAGGGGTTTGCGTGGTGCCCAATTGGCCGCTGATCATCGCACATTCTATAACCTTCACCTTAAAATAATGACACACAAAGATTCCAGCCCAATTCCATCTAGACATTGGAACAATAACATCCCCCACCCCATGTCCATATTTTAGTCTTTGGTGAAATAATAAGGGTCCCACTTTTTGTGATTTTTTTGATGACAAAAAGTCCAATTTTTGGGTTGGATGTTCAAAAAGTCCTAACAAAGGACCATTTTTTTTGGGGGGGGGGGGTCATGACCACTTTTACCAAAAATACACCTGCGTACAGCCCTGTAATAATGGTTATACAGAAGGAGCTGAATACCATAGGACCTTATTTAAGGAGTTCGTTCATGTCCGACACATTAAGGTTTGCACCTTATATTAGTATGGACCATCTACATCAATGAAAGGTAGGTAGTGGTGCTCAAATTGTGGTGTCACTTTTCTTTTTCAATAGGGGCCAATTTAAGTTTACACAGGGTCAAACTTTAAAATTACCCCAATCATGTTGAAGTATGCCATATTGTCGTCTAGTCACAAGGATTCCAAAAAATGATAAGTTTGTGCCATCTATGACCATCGGTTTTAGAGTTATTGGGTAAAATTCTTAAACGTGCAAAAAAAGGTCAAACTCAATTTGTTATCATGGAGTCAACATTGAAAGTTAATCTGATTATATTTTAATGCTATGCAACTTATTTGCCTGAGGAAGTGAGGACTCCCAAAAGATAGTTTTGATTATGGTAATGTTACTTACCGAGATAAAGGTCAAGAAGGTCAATTCCAATTTGATTATGGTGCCCAGACCTATTTTGCACAGAGCATGGATTAAACTATACATTGCAGATGCTACAAACTATTCATATTTTTTTTATTTTTTTTATTTTTTTTATTTTTTGTCCTTTTTTACAAAAATTGGAGCAATTTTTTTTTTTTTTTAAATTAAAAATTGGAATTGAACCTTTTTGCACTTTTAGCAATTTTACCCAATAAACTCTAAAACAATGGTCAAAGATGGTTACAAAATATACATTTTTGGGAATCCTTAGGACTAGACGGACAATATGACATACATTTGAACATGATGTATTCACATCATCATGCATCAATACAAACAATCCATAGGCCCAAGGGGCCAGAAAAATGACTAAGTTTTCATCTGCGATATTTTTGCACAGAGATCCCGCCCTACCCGCTGGGGAGCATGTAGTGATAAGCAGATAATGGCATAGCATTATCATGCATCACTACCATTACGCAAGATATATAGATTATATATATAGATATATATATATATATATCAATGAGAGATATTCTGCCAATAGCTGTCGTACTCAGAGCTTCGCCCTCACATGGGATCATCAGGCGAATGATGGAGATGAATGGATGCGCTCAAACAGACAATTAGAACATAGTTACCTATATTATATCGTGTCAAGCAGCATGCCAACGCATCCCAGAGTGTCTATAAATGAAAAGGGGACAGTCATAGAGTGCTCAACTGTTACAAAATAACAGGGGCGTTAAATATCATCATAGCTACAACATTGCAGATTGACTACCTTTTGAGTAAGAGTGCTCAATTCCATAATGGAAGAGATTATTAAAATTGTCAAATGATTAGACATTCTGGAATAGCTGTCGATAGATCCATTTTCACCCTACATGGGAACAATGCACATGTAACGCCCCTGTTACTTTGTAACGGTTGCGCAATCTATGGGACGTCTTTCACAAAGAGGTTTTATATAGTTAGAGAGGCAAAATGTTACTTCATCTTTAGAAATTCACCGTCTCGATGTTTTGCCGACCACAAAGAAAACCTAAGAGTACCAAACCAGAGAAAAAGCAATGGCTGTCTCCGGTTCTTCCACATACTGTGGGTGGCCGCTTGCATATACACCTAATCGGTAGTTGATGACAGAATTAAATGTTATGTGTTAGGGTGGCAAGGGTGCGTGTCTGTAATTGTTATGTTATTGTTGTAATAATAGTGTGTGGTCCTGGATCATTGTGCTCGCAGATTAGCTCTTTTATAATAATGCAATGCGCGCTATAGGTGGAAAGATGTATTCATTGAGGCGGTTTATTTAAATCAAGACACTGAGCACCCAATCAGCACCACATCCAAAACAACTGATATTTTGGGCGGATTGTTTGTATCGAATTGACATTATGTGGGTATTACAAAGCATAACAAAACTGATAATTATATCGTGCAATATTCAAAATGTCAGCGCCCAGCACGGACGACTGGTTTTGAAGATGTCGTTTCACCATTGGTCCTTTCAGTATAGCACTTGGGATGCGTTGGCAATACTTGCTTGACACCATAGAATATAGGTGACTATGTTCTAATGGTTGTTTGAGCGCATTACCCATATCCATCATTCGCCTGATGATCCATGTGAGGATGAAACTATGAGTCGCAACAGCTATTCCAGGAATGTCTTCATTTGACAATTTTTATAAGCTCTTCCAATAGGGAATTGAGCACTCCTTACTCAAAGGTTAGTCAATGCAATTTTGTAGCTATGATGATATATATAAATATATATATATATATCTATATATTATCTATATTATATTATATATATACAATCCACAATAAAATTAAGGGACATATATAATGGAAACGCTTGACCCAGCCTATGACTTACCTTCTACATGGTATCCCAGTCCCAACGACGCTATTTGTGGACACACTACAATCATGGCCTGCTATATAACCTGCTATATTGGGCACGACCACCTTCAATGCCCGGCGTGCAATGCTGCTCTCTCTAGGACGACCACCAGACAATGGCCTCGGGTATGGAGCATGCGTTATGGGCACGACACTCAATGCCCGGCGTGTGACGCGGCTACCGCAGGCACAGACCATCCTCAATGCCTTGGTGTATGGCGCTGCTATCTCTGGGCACGACCACCTTCAAGGCCCGGTGAGTGAAGCTATCTTTAGGCACGACCATCCTTAATGCCTCGGTGTATGGCGATGCTGTCTCTGGGCACACACCACCTTCCATGCCCCGGCGGTACAATGCTGCTTTCGCTAGGCACGACCCCTCCTCCACTGACGCGGGTATGGCGCTGCGGTCCATGTGTGCAACACCACCTTACAATGCCCGGCGGGGTGGACTCTGCTATATGTTTAGGTAACACCACTGAACCTGGCTGACGTAAGATCAAAATCTTGGATGGACTACGTTCTTGCATGGCTATTAAGAAAGTGATGACATATCATGATTGATATGTATGTATGGTATGTTTTCTCAAAACAAAGCGGCATTTGGACAGGGAATTTGAGGAAAATTACTCTGGTTTTAGTATTTTTACGCGTCATGAATTTTCACATTCGATTGCCAAATTACTAGTTTGGCGGACTATAGAGGAATCGGGTTGCCGGTCTGAAATCGGGCAAGTTTGGTGATTCGAACTAAAACATTTTTCCGGTCATCATATGTTCAAAATTTGGTTATTTGGTGATTTCAAGCTTGTACTTGGGGTGATGGTTGTTGTATTGCTCTGTGAGGTTTTATAAATGTGAAGAAACATCTCAAAGTTGCCATTTTCCCATAGATACTGTGTATAATGAGTTAGTGGGTGTAACTATGAGACAGCAGTGATCATATGTCGGTCTCCTTTTTTCTGAGTTTTTGACCTTTCAACCTCAGCTTTTAATTGAATCGATATGTTAATAGTGTGCACTGAAAAAATGTCATTTTCGCGGTCCGTGCATGTGAATTGGGGACCTTATATTCTTAAGGTAGTGAGGCCTAGGGTAGTAAGATTGCATGGTATTTGGTATGTGCCAACCACCCATACGACGAATTCGGCAGCCTCACGGAATAAATTGTGTGGACTGTGGTGCAGAATACTAAAATTAATCCCGAACAGAGGCATAGGAATGGCCCAGTGATTTTTAGAGTTATTTACTGATAAGGGGGAGCAGAGTGGAGTAGGCCTACCTAAACTAGCAAAAGCTACCTGTCACGACCAAAATAAGGAATATAAACTAGTAAAAGATAGCTGCTTTTGCTGGTCCCGACCGTGGGTGGGGTGGGGGGGGGCATTTCAAATTGTGGAGGCGATGCACATGTAATGTGTTAGGACCTTTGCACTTTTCGAAAGCGCCATTTTTACCAATAACTCTAAAACTCAATGGTCAAAGATGGTACAAAATTACATTTTTTGAATCCTTATACTAGACGGACAATATGACAACATTTGAACATGATGTATCACTCATCATGCATCACTACGAAACACAATACCTAGCCCAATGGGCCTAAAAAATGACAGTTTTTAACAATTCTGGAATATTTTGCACAGAGCTTCCCGCCGCTAAACCCGCTGGGAGCATTGTAGTGATAAGCCTGATAAGGGCATAGCATATATCATGCCATCCTACCATTACGCTTAGATATTAGATATTATATTATATATATCTATATTAGATATTCAATGATAGATATTCTGCAATAAGCCTGTCGCTACTCACCTCACTCAGAGCTTCGCCCTCACATGTGAATCATCAGGCGATGATGGAATGAATGGATGCGCTCCAAACGACAATTAGAACAGAGTTACCTTATTCTATGGTGTCAAGGCAGCATGCCAACGCATCCAGAGTTATATACTGACAGACAGTCATAGAGTGCTCAACTGTTACAAAGTAACAGGGGCGTTAAATATCAGCATAGCTACAACCTTGCAGATTGGACTACCTTTTGAGTAAGAGTGCTCAATTCCATAATTGAAGAGCTTATAAAATTTGTTCAAATGATAGCATTCTGGAATAGCTGTCGCTACTCCCGATTTTCACCCTCACATTGGAACAATGCACATGTAACGCCCCTGTTACATTTGTAACAGTTAGCACTCTATGACTGTCCTTTCAACAAAGAGGTTTATATAGTTAGAGAGGCAAAATGTTACGTATCTTTAGAAATTCACAGTCTCGCATGTTTTGCCGACAAAGAAAACCTAGAGTCCAACATAGAAAGCAACGGCTGTCTCCGCTTCTTCCACATCCTGTGGGTGGCCTAGCTTTGCATATCACTAATCGTAGTGTACAAATAATGTTATGTGTTAGAGGTGGCCAGGTATAATAACAGTGTACCTGGATCATTGGCTCAATACTCTTTATTTTCCTCATAATGCAATGCGCGCTTAAGGTGAAAAGAGATGTATTCATAATGAGGCGGTTTATTTAAATCAAGACATGAGCACCCAATGCACCCAACATCCAATAACTGATATTTGGCGGATTGTTTGTATCGAATTACATTATGTGGTATAACAAGCTCCAAACTGATAATTAGTCCGTGCAATATTAAAATGTCAGCGCCCCAGCACGGACGACTGGGTTTTGAATGCGTTTCACCCCCGTTGGTCTTTTCAGTATAGACACTCTGGGATGCGTTGGCATACTGCTTGACACCATAGAATATAGGCATGTTCTAATGTCTGTTGTGAGCGCATCTACCCATCTCATCATTCGCCTGATGATCCATGTGAGGATGAAACTTCTGAGTAGCACGCTATTCCAGAATGTGCTATCATTTACAATTTTTTATAAGCTCTCCACTTGGAATTGAGCACTCTTCTCAACGGTAGTCAATCTGCAATTTTTTGTAAGCTATAGGATATATCTAATATATATTATATATATATATATATATTAAGATATTATAATATATACAATCCACATGAAAATTAAGGGAATTATATAATGGAACGCTTGACCCAGGCCTAGACTTACCCTTCGTAACAACTGGTATCCCCAGTACACAAGACGACGCTATTTGTTGCAAACCACTACAATCAGTGTCCTGCTATATAACGCTGCTATATCTGGGCACGACCATTTTCAATACCCGGCGAGTAACGCTATCTATAGGCACGACCCCCCTCAATGCCTCGGTGTTTGGCGCTGCTGTCTCTGGTCACGACCACCTTCAATGCCCGGCGTGTGACGCTTTGCATCTCTAGGCACGACCATCCTCATTGCTTGGTGTAGGCGCTGCTATCTCTGGGCACGACCACCTTCAATGCCGGTGAGTGAGCTATTCTTTAGGCAAAAACCATCTCAAGCCTCGGTGTAATGGGCGCTGGGCTGTCTCTGGGCACAACCACCTTCAATGCCCGGTGTACAATGCTGCTATCGCTAGGCACGGAAACCATCTCAAATGCCTCGTTATGGCGCTGCGGTCCCCCTGGGCACAACCACCTTCAATGCCCGGCGTGTGACTTCTGCTATCTCTAGGTTAATACACCACTAACCTGGCTGCCGTAAGGAATCAAAATCTTGGTTGGACTACTTTCTTTGCATGGCATATTAAGAAGTTGAAATACATGTTGATATGGTAGACTGGTATGTTTCCCTCAAACCTAAGCGGGCATTTGGACGGAACTTGATGAAATTTACTCCGCGGTCATGAATTTCACATCGATTGTTGGCAAATTACTAGCTTTTGGCGACTATAGAGAATCTTGGGTTGCCGGTCTGACCCTCGGGCCAGTTTGGTGATTCGTAACTAAAAAATTTTTTTTCCGGTCATCTAATGTCAAAATTTTGGTTATTTGTGATTTCAGCTTGTACTTGGGGTGAATGTTGTTTGTATTTTCCTCTGTGAGTGTTTTTAATGTGAAGAAAAACATGCTCAAAGTGCCATTTTCCCCATAACTACTGTGTAAAGTGAGTTTAGAGTAGTGGTGTTAACCCTATAAGACAAAAAGTAACAAGCCATTGACATATGTCGGGTCTCATTTTTTTCTGAGTTTTTTTTGTACCCTTTCAACCTCAGTCTTTAATTGAATCGATATGTAAGTAAGCGTTGCAAACTGAAAAAAGGGTCATTTTAAAATTTTGAATTGTTTTGATCTTGTTGCCATGGTTTCTTAGGTAGTTAGCTCAGGTAGTAAGATTTTGCATGGTATTTGGTATTGTGTTGCCACCACCATCCTACGAATTCGGCAGCCCCTCAAAAAACGGAATAAATTGTGTGGACTGGGGTGGCAGAATACTAATTTCATCCCGAACAGATGCATAGGAATGGCCCAGTTTATTTTTAGAGTATTTTACTGATAAGTGGAGCTAGATTGGAGTAGGCCTACCCTTAATACTAGCAAAGCTACCTGTCACGACCAAAATACAAATGATAAAAACTAGTAAAAGATGCTTGCTTTTGTCTTGTCCAGACCGTGGGTGGTGGGGGGGGGCATTCACATTGTTGAGGCGATGCACATGTATGTTTAGGACCCCGGTCCGTTTATAAGCATCATCGTCACCCAAAAATGTCATATTTTTTGACAAGTTTTTCCACTGTCAACCCAAAGCCCGCTATTTTGGGGAAAATTTTCGCCACCAAAGACAACCTCCTTTTTAGAAAATTTGGCGCAAAATCTCACAAAGGACCCTGTTTTGAAAACATTTACAAATGTGTTGCCCTAAATAAAAACCCCCTATGTCTGGGCATTTGGGCTGGTCGCTCACCCAAAGACCCTATTTTTATTTTTGTGTCACCGATGCCCTTGAGGTTTTGACTGTGCCATCCCATTTCATGTGAGCGGACCCCCCCCCGGGTTTAATTGCTGACCCGCTGCTAAGCTGGGCACCTCCTGGTTACCCCTGCCTGGCTGCAAAAGCCATGTCTTTCTTTCTATGTTTTTCTTTCTTCCAAAAAAAAAGTACATTGACCCCGGTATCTAGATCAGATTAAGCTTTGTGTCGTGTATATAATTTCAATTTCTTGTCAATGAGGGCTCCCTTTATCAGGATCTCCTTAAAGTCTATGTAGTTCAATGACAAAAGGAAGACCGTTCGGACTGTTTTCCTAAAATTGTTTATCCCATATTTATCACATTTAATGCATATTTCTAACTGATACCCAAAAAAATCATGTTTGATTCCCTTTGACATTGGCACATATATCAGTGGATAGCCGTACGGCTGTTATACAACAACACAGGAATTTGAGGTCTTAAGCAAGTAGCCCACCTGTCCATCATAATGGAGTTTTAAAGGTATTTTTTTGAATGAAAATGTGATGGGCCACAGAGGTCCTAATGGTCTAGATTACATGACATTTTAAAAACTAATTTTCATCAGAGCCCATTGTGTATAAATAGTAAGGTTATACGCCACTAACCTGGCTGCCGTAAGTCAAAAATCTTGGATGACTACTTTCTTTGCATGGCATCTGGAAACAGTGCTTTAAATGTCTGACAATGCACTATTATTTAAGAAAGTTGAAGTAAATATCATGATTGGACATGGTCGACTGGTATGTTTTTCTCTCAAATTTAAGCGGCATTTGGACAGTGAATTTTGAATGAAAATTACTCCGCGGTCTGAATTTCACATCGATTTGCAATTACTATCTTTGGCGACTATAAGAATCTTGGGTTGCCGGTCTGACATCGGGAAGTTTGGTGATTCGTAAACTAAAAATTTTCCCGGTCATCATTGTTCAAAATTTGGTTATTTGTGATTTCATTCAGCTGTAACTTTGGGTGATGTTGTTGTTATTCCTCTGTGAGAGTTTTTAATGTGAAAGAAAACAATGCCAAAAGTTGCCATTTTCCCTAGACTACGTTGATAGTGAGTTAGTGGGGTGTGTAACCTATGAGACAAAAGCCAGGTCATATGTCGGGCTCTCATTTTTTCTGATGTTTTTTGACCTTCCAAACCTCAGTCCTTTATTGAATCGATTGTAAGTAAGGTTGCACGAAAAAATGTCATTTTAGTCGTACGTGCATGTGCATTGGGACCTATATTCTTAAGTGTGGTGAGCTCAGGTAGTAGATTTTGCATGGGTATTTGGTATGTGCCCCACCATCCGACAATTCGGACAGCCTCAACGGAATATTGTGTGGACTGTGGTGCAGAATACTAAATTCATCCCGAACGATGCATAGGCAATGGCCCAGTGAGTTTTAGAGTATTTATTTACATAAGTGGAGCTAGAGTGGTGTAGGCCTACCCTTAAGACTCGCAAAAGCTCCCTGTCACGACCAAAATACGAATGTAAAACTAGTAAAAATAGCTTGCTTTTGCTGTCCAGACCGTGGGTGGGGTGGGGGGGGTGCCATTTCCACATTGTGGAGGCGATGCACATGTAATGCGCTGGTTAGGACCCCGGTCCGTTTTAAACAAAATAAGCATGCATCCGTCACCCACAATGTCATATTTTTTGACAATTTTTTCCACGGCACCCAAAGACCCCTATGTTTGGGGAAAATTTTCCCACAAAGACAACCTCCTTTTTATGAAAATTTGGGACAAAAAATCCCCTCACAAAGTAGAAAAGGACCCCAATGTTTTGAAACATTTAACAAATGTGTGCCCTAAATAACCCTATTTAATGGGCTCAATTTGGCTGTCTCTCACCCAAGACCCACATATTTTTGCATGTTTTGGTGGGGTCACCGAATGCCCTTGAGTTTGATGTCCATCCATTTCAATGTGAGCCCCCCCCCCCGGGTTTTAATTGCTGACACCATTCGCGGCTAGCTGGGCACATCCTGGTTACCACTACCACTGCCGGCGCAAAAGCCAATGTTTTCCTTCCACAAAAAAGTACACATTTACCCCGGTACCCTAGATCAAGATTAGCCCTTTGTGCGTATTTATCAGATTTCTTGTCAATGAGGGAAGGGCTCCCTCATCAGGATAATCCTATAAGTCTATGTAGTTAACTGACAAAAGGACCGTTCGGAATGTTTTTCCTGAAAGTGTTACCATATTTTATATTCACATTTACTAGAATGCTATTTCTACTGAGTACCCCAAAAAAAATCAATGTTTGATTCCTCCCTTTGACATTTGCACAGATAACAGTGGATAGCCAGTACGGTCTTTATACAACACAACAGGGAATTTGGAGGGTCTTAAGCAGTAGCCAACCTGTCATCATAATGGAGTTTTTAAAGGTCTTTTTTAATGAAATGTGATGCAAGAGGTCAATGTCTAGATTCATGACATTTTTAACTATTTCAGAGCCCATGTGTAAAATAGTTTATACACCCTAACCGGCTGCGTATGATCAAAAATCTTGGATGGACTACTTTCTTGTTTTCTTGCATGGCATCTGGAAAAAGTGCTTTAAAATGTCTGAAACTCACTAGTTATAAATTAGAAAGTGATGAATACTCATGATTGCAGGTAGACTGGGTAGTTTTTCTCAAACTAGCGGCATTTGGACAGTGACTTTGATGAAAATTACCCGCGGTCCGCGGGCATGCTTTCACACATCGATTTGCAATTACTAGCTTTGGCGACTATAGAGAATCTTGGGTTGCCGATCTGACATCGGTCAAGTTTGGTGATTCGTAACTCAAAAATTTTTTTTTTTCCGGTCATCATATGTCAAAATTTGGTTATTTTGGTAGATTCAGCTTGTACTTTGGGGTGATGTTGTTGATATTTCCTCTGTGAGAGTTTTTAAACTGTGAAAGAAACATGCTCAAAGTTGGCCATTTTTCTCTTCTTTCCCCCAAGACTACTGTGTATAAGTGTAGTTAGGGTGTGTAACCTCTAGCGCGACCATCCTCAATGCCTTGGTGTCTGGCGCTGCTATCTCTGTGCACGACCACCTTTCAATGCCCGGTGAGTGACGCTAACTCTTTAGGCACGACCATCCTCAACGCCTCGTTGTAAGGCGCTGCTGTCTCTGGGCACGACCACTTCAATGCCCGGTGGAGTGACGCTATCTTTAAAGGAGGCACGACCACCTGAATGCCTCGGTGTATGGCGCTGCTGTCTCTCTTTTCCTGGGCACGACCACCTTCAATGCCCGGTAGTGACGCTAATCTTTAGCAACGACCTTCCTCAAATGCTCGTGTGGCGCTGTTGCTCTGGGCACGACCATTTTTAATGCCCGGAGATGCAGCTAATCTATAGGTACCACTCAACCCTCAATGCCTCGTTATATGGCGCTTCTGTCTCTGGGCACGACCACCTCAATGCCTCGGTGTAGTGACGCTGTCTCTGTAACTATACTCGCGACGCGTGGGTCCGTGTTTCAATGACTTTAACATAGGGGAACATTAATATTTATTTATAACATGAAGTGGTTAGAATAACCCATTCATTCTTAAACCAATACTACCATTATACGAACATCTTCACGTGCCATTCCATACTACTACTCTACTGCGACGGACTGATCGATCGCGACCTTCTCCATAGCTCAATCAACCTAACACCCGATAACTTCCTAGCCTCATAATAACTATCTCTACATAATGGATCAACACCATACTAATGATGTTTAGGGTGTTGCAGGCAGAGTGGTGTAATTTGTGCCGTGTGGGTGTATTAGGTGTGCATGTGTGAGTGTGTGAAATATTAGGTGTGTATTTGGTGGATGTATGATGTTTTGTATGTGTTTTTTGTGTGGAAGATATTATCATTTTTATGTGTTTTTTTGTGTAAAAGTATGAGGATAGTTTATGTGTGGTTTGTGGCTGTCTCGCGGCGTCTGTGTCGGGGGTGTGGCCTTGTCTGCGTGTGTGTCTTGTGGGTGTGTGCCGCTGCCGGGTGCGTCTGTGGTGGGTTGTGTGGGTGTCTGCGGGTGTGTCTGTGTGGTGTTGCCCGTCTGCGGGTGTGTCTGTGTGGGTGTGTGGCTGTCGGCGGGCGTGTGTGTGGTGGTGGCTCTCTGCGTGTGTGTTCACAGTCTGCGCGGTGTATGTTTAGGTGTGTGCGGTCTCGGGCGTTCCTGTCCACTGGTGTGGTGGCCGTCTGCGGGGGTGGTTCTGTGTGGGGTGTTCTGCGGGTGTGTCCTGTGGTGGGTGTGTGAAAATATGCGGCCATGTTGTCTGTGTGGGTGTTTGGCTTGTCTGACTGGTGTGGTGGCCTCCTTCCTGCTCTGTGTTGTGTGTGCCAGCCAATAGTGTGTTTGTGCGGGTTGTGTGGATATATGCGGGCGTGTGGGTGTATCGCCGTATGAGGGTGTGCATGTGTGGTGTGTGATCGAGGTTATGCGTGTAAGCGTGGTATGTGGTGTGTGTATTCGGAAGGGTGTGCTGTAAGTGTCATGTTGTGAGGTGCACATACATACCAAGTTCCCCCTAACACAAACTACCAAGAGAGTGGTCGACGGCCGATCCGCAATGTGAACGATACTGCGATCCGCGCCATGCGCCTCCCTGACTTAAAGGGATTAGTCGCGATAATGTGGAAAATGTGGAAATGCATGTTTTTAACTTATAATGAGGGATAAGTGTGTACAATTTCCATTTAAACTGCTTTAATGTTATAAAACAACCATAGTGAAAAAACGATGTATTTGAGGAAATGGGTCATACCGTCTCCCGCAAATAGACATACACGACGGCGGGCTCCAAATCTTGCACAAACCTAACTGATTGGTGGTTTACACTAGTACGAATAAACGAAAATCAATGATGTTTGTGTTTGAGGTTGAGGTCAAACGTATTATCATGGTCACAATATCACGCTGAAATCTGTGATATTCAATTCACCGGGAAAGGGCTTTTTGATCTCAAGTCTGAATCTTAAGATACCAAACCGAAAATATATAAATCACAGAATCAGATAAAAAGTACTGATTTGTCCTTTAATATACTAACCGGGATTTCAAAGCCAACCACTTCCAGGTATGTGCTATCCATAACCAGTAACAAAAAATATAAAATATTAATTATTGATGATTTTTTAAATGTTTCGCGGATAGCAAATGCGCTGCTATCCCTTTAGAAACCAAAGAGATAAATAATAATAGTAATGAAAATAATAAAATAATCATATCCCAGTAATATATAAATCAATTACAAAGCTATGTAACACGCCTTCCTATAATAATAAGATCATTACAAATTTGGCGCCTAAGCTTTCTGCAAGACCTGACAAAGGGTCTTTTTAAAACTCATGGCACTAACAGTATTCCCATAAAATATCAAACAACAAAAATCAAAATATTCTTTACTCATCAAAGCTTCAGCTACCAATACTTCTCATATATACATAAAATCTCTAAATGTGTAACTCAAATCCTCCATTCTCAAAACAGTATCAAACGATCTTTTATTACGTTTAATAATTAAATTAATAATTTATATTTCATATCAACCCAAAAATCATAAAGAAATTTTAATTCTAACATTATCACATTATTTTAAACACACAAACATTTAATCTTATTTTTAAAATATCGCATATATTTAACCAATATCTCTTAAGACTTTATTCAGTTTTTATTTTGTAACCTTCAATGTACACATCAACCAATTATCTTAACCACCTCAAAATTCTCTACAGTATCTAATCTATAAATCATTATGTTAATCCTAATCCTAAAGCTCCACTAGTTATTTGCTCTAATACCCACTGATGAGTTCACATATATTCCAACTTGAAACAATACAAAAATATCATTTTACTTTCACTAAAATCAATATAATATAACATAATAGGCACAAAAAGCCTACATCAATTGAATAAATACATGTATAAATCTAACTCACAATTACAGGTACTGAGATGTGATATTCCTCCCCCCTTTAAAATTCAACTAACATCCCTAAATAATCTAATAAAAATAATAAAACCCTACCCAAAATTTTAAATAAATAAAAATAAATAGAATAATACCTACCACCGAATCGATTTTGCATTTGCACGTCACACTCATAGGTGTCCCGAAGTACGAGCGAATGGCGGTCGCTGCGCATTCCAGGTTTCAACGGGGTATTTTGATTCCACACTGACCATCGAAATTCCAAAATACTAATAATGAAACAATTGGCCGAAATACCTGACGAACCAAATAATCATCTTGACATTATCCTAAATAATTTCATTAACAAAAGAATAATATTATATAGAAGCGCGGAGAAACTACTGGCGAGCACAATTTACTTTCCTCCACCAATTTACTTCTACTTTCTCGGGTTGTCTCATTTACTGAATCTCGCGTGCATTGGATTGAGTTTCGCCTCGTCTTAGATTCTGCTGCATCCTGCATAGAAGGCCCTCCCATTCTATAATTAAAAGAAATAATAATAATAACGCAATTATCTATCCTAAATCAAGTGGTCGTTATAGCAGCCTCATGCATGCACACATTCACAAACACACTCATGCACAACAGTGATGCGGGTGGATTGCGCAATCGCATGGAGGCCAAACTACATTTTCATCAATTTCAAGACGAGACGTCATACAGAATCCATCAACCCTTTTCTCTACAGGATATATAAACCGGTACAAAGTTGGCAGGTACTGATTTTAATCACACTCACCTCTAGAACGATTTTGGGATGCTTCATCATAATTTGAACAATGACAAAAAGGTGAATTTTGAGCCTGTCTTGGTTCACGATTTAACCACTGCCTCACACAGTGACAATTTCAATGCAACAAATTGCTGAACGTTGCAATTCGCAAAACACCTCGAAATCTGCAAAATATCATCCAAATTCTTCGACCCTATACATCCCTGACCCTTTATTCAACTTGAAATCCTCTAAGTTTAACTTTTGCCAATGGTAGTTAAAACTTCAGAATCTTGTGACAAGTTCGTACGGTTGTAAGGTTCTTGAATGGAGTAATTACCTTACCTTATTGGGAATGAACACACGAGACGCGATGCGCGCTTATGATGCCTTATGGGTCGTCGCAATTGATCAATTTACAGATCCCTAACCAGACTCACGGCGCCACCGGGCGACGTCACATTCATTCACAACTTCAGACGTAGTAAAATCAGAGGGGATACAACTTGATGACATGCTGGGTTAACCTACAGGCTTAATATTATTAATATAGTAGATGTCCATGGTAAAACATTAAACAGGGAACTCAGAAGGGCAAATTTCAATTCCCTTCATTTATATAACAAGGATGGTAGTGCATAGTAGTAGGCCACATGTTAACATGTTCCTATTTTATTAAAACCCAGACTTTAACCGTTTAAATTACGGTAAACCCCAAATAATCTTCACGCTTTATTACATATACCTAACATAAAAAAATTACATTTGGAAGCAAAAAAGTAAATAAACAGTGGCTAGAAAATATACTACACATTGTGAAAATGTAGTATTTATACGTCTGACCTTGTTATTTTTCCGTAATATTACGTTCTT
The DNA here is from genome assembly GCA_023653785.1 of Ophioderma brevispina. Lineage (NCBI taxonomy): Eukaryota > Metazoa > Echinodermata > Ophiuroidea > Amphilepidida > Ophiodermatidae > Ophioderma > Ophioderma brevispina. The sequence goes on along the minus strand of JAMKCH010017553.1, from coordinate 15,553 downwards.
TAAATTGTAAACTTACATTGTTTTTAAGTTACAGGAGGAGATTTTTAGGATAACGAAATTTTCTTCGCCAATTGCACAGAATCGATGTAGACCATATACTAATCACTGTGTGAAATAATTAAGCTCAAATCGAAGTCCTTCTTGTAGAAAATCACAACTTTGTTATAAAATTCCGGATCCGGAATTTCATTAAACACGGTATCTTACGGCACTGTTATACTGTGCATTACTGCTCGAAAACAAATCCGATTCATCTCTAATTTGGGTTAAAAGATTGGATTAAAGATTTGACTATCTTTAGTTCTAGATGACTATTTTTCATTACTATACACAAAAAATATATTTCAAAATCTCTGAGTCAGCCTTTAATCAGGAATCCTAAATAAATCGGGATAGGACACTCGATCACTCGAGTGGAGGCATACTGCATGAAATATGTGACTTAGGGATCGCCGGTGTGGTAGGAGATATAGTCCTCCGGGCTCACAGTCCGGGAACAATGGTGAACAATAGGGTAATCGATTCAGTCGACTCTTCACGCAACATTAGTTTCACGCTTTATTCCGTTGTCGTCTATGGAGCCCGGACTATGATACCTGCCGGACAATGATTACTTTCACACAGGTCGTACGTGTGCTGTGCGCTACGTCTATAAAAAGAACCTTGAAAAAGTTCTTTGAAGAACCTTCAACATTAGTGACTTATCGAAAATGGTGGCGATATTACACTTTGAAAATAAAGCGTAAACATAGAAACCCTTTTTTGTCCTGTATTTTCACCCTAAGCATGTTAAGGTTCTATAAAGACCTTAAAAAGTTCTTTGAAGAACCTTCAAAATTTAAATAGGCCTAGGAATATTCTTTTTGCTCTTTTAGCAACTACGATGAATTCTTACCCAGACATGCCTGGGTATGGTTTACTCTCTTTTGATTAGATTTACTCACCAATGGTAATCCCACTTTTTAATTCCAATTTTAGGATAGGTGTAAGGTTTAATATTTGTACATTAGGCCAAAACAGTTTGCCTTAGAAAACCACCTATTTTCTAATCGTCATTTAGCGATTTTTGTTTTCAAAACAGGAACATTTGGACAAATCCTTCTCAGTACACGCTTTACATGCATGACTTCAGTTTTACACGGTAACTCCTCATCAAAAGTCAGTACAGTCATTGCTAAAAATATCACCAATTCGTAGTGCGGTGAGGTATAAATCTGGTTCAATCGACAGCATACAGGTTAATAAGTCAACTCTTGGTACTATTTTCTAAAGAAATGAAAATCTATGATTTCAAATAACTTTTTTCCACTCAAAAAGAGAGATTGATTTCGCTTAGGATTTATTCCATTTTAGTAATTTCACGTTTCTTATTTATTTTTCCCAGTTGATTTTCTCATGGGGAATTGATCAATAAATTGTTAAAGTCTGTGGAACCAGTTGGTTGAGACTCATATTTGTAACATTTAGGTGTTTTTGCTATTGTATTTGTTATATTATTGTAAATAATAATAAAAACATGTTATCTAACTAGAGTATGGGAACACGAATTCCAGCAGATACCCATACAAGTCATACCGGTGTGGCAGGAGATATAGTCCCCTGTAGCCAAAGTCCGGAGACACTAAGTTCTGGTTTTAATAGTCCGGGGGATGTGCAAAGCCAGGAACTATAGTCCTCCGGACTATGATTTATAGGAATGTTAGTCCTACAAGTGGGAATGAAAGTCCGAAGAGGACTATCAGGCCTTAGGAATAAATATCCAAGTCCGACATGGACTACCAGTCCTTAGGAATTAGTGTCTATTTCCGAAAGTAGGGACTATTGGTCTCTAGGGATTAATGACCTGTCAGGGGTGGACTATCGCTCCTTAGGGATAAGGGTTCAATTCCGACATGGACAATATATCTTAGGAATTATTGTTCAAGTCCGAAGGTAGGCAGACTCCTAATTACTGGGAATTAATGCCCTGTCAGGGGTGGACTATCGCTCCTTAGGGATTAGGGTCCAATTCCGACCTGGACTATAGACCTTAGGAATTATTGTCCATGTCTGAAGGTAGGCAGACTATTAGTCCTTAGGAATTAATGCCCTGCCAGAGTGGACTGCAGCTCCTTAGGGATCGGTGTCCGATTCCGACGTGGACTATAAGTCCTTGGGGATTATTGTGCAGGTTTGTATTTGGGCGGACTCTCATTTCTTAGGAATTAATGCCCTGTCAGAGGTGGACTACATTTCCTTAGGCATTAGCGTCCATGTCTTGCGTGGACTACAATTCCTAAGAAAGTAGCGTCCAAGTCCAAGGGTTGAATTCGATCCTTAGGAAATTAATGTCCAAGCCCGACGTGGACGGACTACCAGTGCTTAGGAATTTGTGTCCTATATGTCCTAGGTACACTCGTTCCTTAGGAATGCGTGTCCAAGTCCGAAGAATGTTAAAGAATTCTATTGAGAAATGAACCTACTCTTGAGAAACACTAACATGCATATGATTTGTAGCCCTAAAATAATAACCGAGTACAACATATGGAATGACACAAGCATAAAATTGATAGGTTTTGTTTCTCTATTTCTTTCCATGAAATCTCCCTATGTAAATTGTTGACATTAAATTTTCAAATTACAATTGGTGACCTAAAAGGCTGTAATACACATTATTTTCAGGGGCGGAGATTCCTGCATGATTTCATTTTTCAGGAGGATGTTCTAACCATAGTTGAATAGAGCATCCCCGAAACACTGAAAGAATGCAGAAATCTCCCCCACTGGTTGCTCATATTTGAAGCAGCACTCTGATTTGAGTTAATGCGTAATTATGTCCCCGCCTAACCCCCCTGGACCCAAGATCCCCTTGACCTCACATGTGTGTAGAGGAAGTTCCAAAGCTCCGATCCACTCCTTCCAATTGTCTTTTAAAATCCATTGATTTATAGACCTACAGTGATGAAAATTACCCCAGATGACATTTTACATGTCGGAGGGGGCCCTTGCTCAGTATTCATTGTGTACACGTATATGGGTAGAGTGGACAAAATTATGATTATGTATATTATTTTGTTTCAATAGTTCAATTAACCCCTGGCAGACCTTTGACTTAAACTGTTGCGGTTACATATGGGGTCTGCTATATCCAAATAAGTCAAAAGGTAAAAATTTGGAAACTATTATAATAATATTATAATAATAATTTACCTTGCACCGAATGACACGTAGGGGAAAATTTGAATTATTCATTAGGCTATAATGAATTTAATAATCATATCCTTTATTAGTCTAGTGGATTATTTTTAATTTGCATAAATTAATATTCATATGCTTGACAGAATGAAGCCGCAAACATTTGAAAAAAGGATAACGTTGAAGTGGAAAACGAAATTCCACCTTAACGTATTAATTAGTGCTGAAGAAAGGCGAAGTTCCCCCGAAAAACCACCTGTAAACCCACACATAAGCTGTAGACGGACGACGGCGGGAGCGAAGACGGAAAGACGACGACGACGACGAGGGACGACGGACGACGGACGAAGACGACGACGACGACAGACGACGACGACGACGACACGACGACGACGACGACGGACGACGACGACGACGAGACAGAAGACTAACGACGACTATCAGACGACGAGACGACGACAGAATACTACTACTTACTACATAAGACTACTACTACTACATAATTCTACTACTACTACATAATACTACGACTACTACCATAATACGACTACTACTACTACTACTGACTACGTACTACTACTACTACTAACATATTATTGACTACCTGTTTTTTACATATGACGTGTACTACTCATATTACGACGAATACAGTAACTACTACATACATACTACGACTACAACTACTACATACAACTACTACTTACATACTACTACTACTACAACATGCTAGTACTACTGAATACGTTCAGGAAAAAAATTAGATGCAATGGAGGGGAACTAAGATCCGCTGGCAGTAATAGAAACTAGATAAACATACCTGTAAATCTCCCCTGGGGTGTTGCAATTGTGAAAGTTGCACATTAGCGAAATTTTAGGATAGTTTAATGCACAACAGTGGACACTCGCACGGACGATAATTGTCGAATTAAACTAACTGTACGATAAGAAAGTCTCGTTTTAAGGAGCACCGCAAACGTAAACGTTAATACCAGGGGGAGGGGGCGGTCAGGATAGCGTCGTTTTTACGGTAAAATGATAATCTTATTAAAGGAACGCCATTATGGAGCAGAGAGTTATGTAAGATGTAATTTAGCTTGATAAATATATAACAAAAGAATATGTTAAAATGTGGTTCGTTTAAACCAAATTGAGGTTAAAAATGATAAATGTGTTATGATCTAGGAACTGAAAGTTAGGCCTACCTAAAAACGTATTAAAGCAATATTGGCACATTTTTTGAAGAGCGCCCCCAATTTTCAAAATGTGAATAATTTTTTGCACAGTTACGTGGTAATTGTCTCGAAAACTATACCTGCGAACGAGACTGCTAAAAAAAATGTGTATTTATCACCAAAATAAGCGATTTTGTAATTAGAATTGGGATCCAGATTGGACTTAACCGGCAGAGCTGGAAATGCTACGTTTATGTCCGGTCCATGATGAAATAGTGCCACCTCGAGAAAGTATCCTCTAACTTGACTTGCCCGAACTATTAAAAACATAATGATGAGCGTAGGACACGTTACATGAGCGCTATTTCCGGCTATTTCACATTGGAAGGCCGTTTCCAGCAGCCGTTGAATTATGATCGGGGATCCACATAAATAATTATTCTAGTACAAAATTCCTTGTTTGTGACACATAGACATTTCGAGCCTAACCATTCACAGGTATAGTTTATGCCAGTATCAAGGCAACCGTGGAAAATCTCCAAATTTTTTTAAAATTGGGGGCGCCCTTCAAAAAAAATGTGTTTTCCTAATATGCTTTAAATATCACCAGCTTATTTATGGCATGCATTTGGTAATATGGTTTTTAAATTTGGAAATGTGTAGGTAGGATTGTTTGGGGGGGTGCATAGTGAAGAGGGTTAGGTGACGATTTTCGCTCCGTGCTAAATGTTAATACAAATCCTGGCCAATACGCACTATAGGGGGGATAGGTGAAATCAAATTTCGGATTGTAAGGTTACTAAACCATTGCTAATTTAGTATCACAATTTTATTTCAGATGCATAACTTTTCTTAGCTCTGAAAGTATCGCTGGGAGGGTACTCCCCTGCCACTTCCTCGGTACCCACTGTTTAAAATGTTCCTAATTTTACCCGGCTTTATCTTTTAAATTACGGTAAACCACAATTATTCAATAATCTTCAGCTATATTACCATACCTAACATAAAATTACAATTTTGGAGCAGAAAAATGTAAATAACAGTAGGTAAAACAACAATATTACATTTGAAAAAAAGGTAGTATTTATTAGCCTGACCTTTATTATATTTTCCGATTAATATTACGTTCTTTTGTAATTACTTGTTTTAAAGAAAGAATACGAACTATGAAAACATCTTTTTACCTATAAAATGAACGTAGTAACGTCATTAAAAAATGCAAAATCTTATTTTACCTATCATTTTTAAAAACTCTTTTCCTCCTTTTTGTATTATATTTAGTTTAATTTAAACAAAGTATTCACACACACATATATATTTAATTTTAGCATCTGTAGTCATGTAGTGTAGTGGATAAGGTTTAGGACTTGTAATCTTAAGGCCCTGGTTCGAATCTATGTAAGGTACATGTATTAAGTTTATTCATGTGATGGTTAAGTAATTGGTGATATTAAAATGTGTATATTACCATGTAAAACAAAGTGTATAAACTGGTTTAAATTTTTATTTCTTCACGTTTTCCCTTTGTTTATTGCCTTCTTTTCTCAAAATTCTTTGCCTGAAATATAACTTTATTTTACAACCACGTGGTAACGTAAATAGAACGTTTGTATGATGTATAGCTAAAACGTGAAATTTGGTCAGAGGATTGTAATAACGCTTTAATTCTTAATATTGTTTAAACAAGTCAAAAACCAACAATAACGTTGAAGCCGAGATTTTACGAAGTTATTTTACGTTGCAATGATTTCGTATTTTTACGGCTCCAGTTATTTTACGTTCTGCATGTAGTGAGTCCCAGCTGCCAGTCAAATGCCTGTTTTTTTACAAGTTTATTTTTAACAGTGTAGCTACGCCACTGATTTTGGACTAATATTTCAGATTTGGAGGTATTTGGAATTCAGATTGGTCAAGAACGGCTTTATGACATGATAAGCGAGTCTCTTCAACTGAAATGATGGCGGGACTGCGCCATCCTCCTGACTTTCCGCACCATCCTGGGTTTTACTTAATGCAGTTTCTAAAACAAATCTTTTATTATATTCTTGGTAACCAGAGAATTGTGATTTTGCATAAAATATTTTCTTCCGGTTTTGACGGCCCTGGTGTTACCGCCTATATTTTTATTTACTTCCATTCTCACAATTGATAAGTGCACATTTTTACATATCATATTTCACATTTACGTTACATATAACGTTTTAATAAAAAAATAATTAATATAAACCGGATGATTTATGTATTTATATACAAACAAAAACTTGGACACTCTCACACACCCGCACTCTCAGTGAACATAATATTCCAATTCATGAAGCAATTTCAACCATAGTATAATATAATGAATATAAAGAATACAATATTGTATGAATATTGTAAGCAGCTAAGAAAAATATATTAACTCGAAATTTATTCCTAATCAATCAATTGATTGCATAAAATATTTTGTTGTAACATTGTCAATGTTTAAGAATGGGGTGAAGGAATTTAACTTCCGATCAAAGAATTTTAAAACTCGAAAATAATGATTAAAAGAACACCAGGTAGAGAACGTTTGATATTGGCAAGGGTGTAGCCAGGGCCAAGGATTTCAGATTTTTAAAGAAGTTGACCTTTCCCCAAAAATTGTTTGCAAAAGATGGCTTCCGTATTTTCATGTGAGATAGGGCTCTTTAAAATACAGATTTTCCAGAAAAAATGGACAGAGCTTCGCCGTCTGACAGCCCCATTTAAGTAACTGTCTGTATAAACTAAGTCCGTATAGTGTATTTTTTTAAAGGTACATGGAAAGTAACAAGGCCTAAACTTTCGAAACTTCAAAACAAAACCGCTATAACAATACATGTTTGTTGGTTTATCCCTTTGCACCGTTGCAGTTAAGTAGTTAACTAAAATACCTTCAGAAGACATTTAGCATACAGCAGTTAAATGGTTAAATAAAAATATTAATGTGAGTGAACTATCCGAAAGTGGGGAGAACAACGATGTCGGAAACCAGTTAACAGGCTTTATAAATTGAAAATCTTTCAAATCTATGTTCTTTTATTCTCTTGGAAAAGATATGGCCCTCTTTCCTTAACTTTATTGTTCTCTACAGGCTGTCCCAAAAAATGTTAACACTCTGGATAAGGCAATTTTGATAAAAAGAAAAGTACGAATGGGTCTTTGTTTGGTACTATTTTAAAGATAATGAAATAAAATTTTATTTGCCATTTATTTCATTCCAATCTGATGCGTAGAACAAAAGATATGCTTCATTAAATATGAGAGTGCAAAGTCAACTTGGTCCGATTTCTGCCTTTAAGCATTAGAAATGAATGACGCAACATGAATACACTTGACTTCAAAGCTAATCTTCTTTCCATCTTAAAAGGAAAAGAAATGGATCTTGCTGTTTTAATCTGTTGAAGTAAGACTTCGAAATTTCTGTCACCGTGTTTTACCAAGCGCTCATCATTCGATCTACCACAACGGCTCTCCTAACAAGAAAGATGTTGGCTTGAGTGTTTGCAATTCTGGTCCGTTATGGGTCAGTTTGGCCTGCTACAGGGGTCTTTCCAATTTCACCTGCTTCACTATTCACATGTAGACCTACTATCAGAGGTTTTTCTTTTTTGTTTGTTTGCATGTTTTTGATGTTTATTATGACTACAGAATTATAGGTTTCCTTGGGAATTCAATAAGGAAGCATCTCATTGGTTTGGTTTGGTTTAGCATTTTGTGTAATTTTGAGAGATTTGATAAGGCTAAGTCTTCTAATGAACATGCTAGTACTACTGAATACGTTCAGGAAAAAAATTAGATGCAATGGAGGGGAACTAAGATCCGCTGGCAGTAATAGAAAACTAGATAAACATACCTGTAAATCTCCCCTGGGGTGTTGCAATTGTGAAAGTTGCACATTAGCGAAATTTTAGGATAGTTTAATGCACAACAGTGGACACTCGCACGGACGATAATTGTCGAATTAAACTAACTGTACGATAAGAAAGTCTCGTTTTAAGGAGCACCGCAAACGTAAACGTTAATACCAGGGGGAGGGGGCGGTCAGGATAGCGTCGTTTTTACGGTAAAATGATAATCTTATTAAAGGAACGCCATTATGGAGCAGAGAGTTATGTAAGATGTAATTTAGCTTGATAAATATATAACAAAAGAATATGTTAAAATGTGGTTCGTTTAAACCAAATTGAGGTTAAAAATGATAAATGTGTTATGATCTAGGAACTGAAAGTTAGGCCTACCTAAAAACGTATTAAAGCAATATTGGCACATTTTTGAAGAGCGCCCCCAATTTTCAAAATGTGAATAATTTTTTGCACAGTTACGTGGTAATTGTCTCGAAAACTATACCTGCGAACGAGACTGCTAAAAAAAATGTGTATTTATCACCAAAATAAGCGATTTTGTAATTAGAATTGGGATCCAGATTGGACTTAACCGGCAGAGCTGGAAATGCTACGTTTATGTCCGGTCCATGATGAAATAGTGCCACCTCGAGAAAGTATCCTCTAACTTGACTTGCCCGAACTATTAAAAACATAATGATGAGCGTAGGACACGTTACATGAGCGCTATTTCCGGCTATTTCACATTGGAAGGCCGTTTCCAGCAGCCGTTGAATTATGATCGGGGATCCACATAAATAATTATTCTAGTACAAAATTCCTTGTTTGTGACACATAGACATTTCGAGCCTAACCATTCACAGGTATAGTTTATGCCAGTATCAAGGCAACCGTGGAAAATCTCCAAATTTTTTAAAATTGGGGGCGCCCTTCAAAAAAAATGTGTTTTCCTAATATGCTTTAAATATCACCAGCTTATTTATGGCATGCATTTGGTAATATGGTTTTTAAATTTGGAAATGTGTAGGTAGGATTGTTTGGGGGGGTGCATAGTGAAGAGGGTTAGGTGACGATTTTCGCTCCGTGCTAAATGTTAATACAAATCCTGGCCAATACGCACTATAGGGGGGATAGGTGAAATCAAATTTCGGATTGTAAGGTTACTAAACCATTGCTAATTTAGTATCACAATTTTATTTCAGATGCATAACTTTTCTTAGCTCTGAAAGTATCGCTGGGAGGGTACTCCCCTGCCACTTCCTCGGTACCCACTGTTTAAAATGTTCCTAATTTTACCCGGCTTTATCTTTTAAATTACGGTAAAAACCACAATTAATTCAATAATCTTCAGCTATATTACCATACCTAACATAAAATTACAATTTTGGAGCAGAAAAATGTAAATAACAGTAGGTAAAACAACAATATTACATTTGAAAAAAAGGTAGTATTTATTAGCCTGACCTTTATTATATTTTCCGATTAATATTACGTTCTTTTGTAATTACTTGTTTTTAAAGAAAGAATACGAACTATGAAAACATCTTTTGACCTATAAAATGAACGTAGTAACGTCATTAAAAAATGCAAAATCTTATTTTACCTATAATTTTTAAAACCTCTTTTCCTCCTGTTGGTATTATATTTAGTTTAAATTTAAACAAGTATTCACACACACATATATATGTATTAATTAGCATTCTGTAAGGTCGTGTAGTGTAGTGGATAGGTTTAGGACTTGTACCTCTTAAGGCCATGGTTCGAATCTTATGTAAGGTACATGTATTAAGTTTATTCAGTGATGGTTAAATGTAATTTTGTGATATTAAAATGTGTATTATTAACCATGTAAAACAAAGTGTATAAAACTGGTTTAAATTTTTCTTTCTTCACGTTTTCCCTTTGTTTATTGCCTTATTTCTCAAAATTCTTTCCATGGAAATATAACTTCTATTTTACAACCACGTGGTTACGTAAATAGAACGTTTGTATGATGCATAGCTACAACGTGAATATTTGGTCAGAGGATTGTAATAAAGCTTTAATTCTAATATTGTTTAAACAAGTCAAACAACCAAACAAGAACGTTGAAAGCCGAGATTTGACGAAGTTATTTTACGTTGCCTGCAATGATTCGTATTTTTACGGCTCAGTTATTTTACGTTCTGCATGTAGTAGTGAGTCCCAGCTGCCAGTCAAATGCTGTTTTTTTACAGTTATTTTTAACGGTGGTAGCTACGCCCTGATTTTGGACTAATATTTCAAGAGTTGGAGGTATTTGGAATTTCGATGGTGAAGAACGGCTTTATGGACATGATAAGCGAGTCTCGGTAACTGAAAGATGGGCGGGACTGCCCCGCCATCTCCCCTGGACTTTCCGCACCATCCTGGGTTTTACTTAATGCAGTTTCTAAACAAATCTTTTATTATATTCTTGGTAAACAGAGAATTGGATTTCCTGCATAAAATATTTTTTCGGTTTTGACGCCCTGGTGGTACCGCCTATATTTTTATTTACTCCATTCTCACAAAGTGAGAAGCACATTTTTACATATCATAGTTCACATTTACGTTACATATAAGTTTTAATAAAAAAATAATAATATAAACCGGATGATTTATGTATTTATATACCAACAGAAAAACTTGGGACACTCTCAACACCCGCACTCTCAGTGAAACTTAATATTCCAATTCATGAAGCAATTTCAACCAGAGTATTAATATAAGGAAATATAAAGAATACATTTTGTATGAATATTGTAAGCAGGCTAAGAAAAAATCTATTAACTCGAAATTTATTCCTAATTTCATCAATTGATTGCATAAACGATTTTGTTGTAAACGTCAATGTTTTAGAATGGGGTGAAGGAATTTAACTTCCGATCAAAGAATTTTAAAACTCGAAAATAAATGATTAAAAGAAACCAACCAGGTACTGAACGTTTGATATTGGCAAGGGTGTAGGCAGGGCCAAGGATTTCAGATTTTAAAGAAGTTGACCTTTCCCCAAAACAATTTGTTTGCAAAAGGATGGCTTGTATTTTCATGTTGAGATCGGGCTCTTTAAAAATTACAGATTTTCCAGAAAATTATGGACAAGAGATTCGCCGTCTGACAGCCCCCCATTTAAAGTTAAGTCTGTATAAACTAAGTCCGTATAGTGTATTTTTTAAAGGTACAGGCGAAAGTAACAAGGCCTAAACTTTCGAAAACTTCAAAACAAAACCGCTATAAAAATACATGTTTGTTGGTTTTTTTTTTTATCCCTTTGCACCGTTTCAGTTAAGTAGTTAACTAAAAAATACCTTCAGAAGACATTAGATAAGCAGTTAAATGGTTAAATAAAAATATTAATGTGAGTGAAACATCGAAAGTGGGGAGAACAAACGATGTCGGAAAACCAGTAACAGGCTTTTAAATTGAAAAATCTTTCCAAATCTATGTTCTCTGATTCACTTGGAAAGATATGGCCCTCTTTCACTAACTTTATGGTTTCTCTACAGGCTGTACCAAAAAAATGTGTTAAACACTCGGATAGGCAATTTTGATTAAAAAAGAAACGTACGAATGGGTCTTTGTTGGTACTATTTAAAGATAATGAAATAAAAATTTATTTGCCCATTTATTTCATTCCAATCTGATGCCGACATAGAACAAAAGATATGCTTCATTAAATATGAGAGTGCAAAGTAAACTTGGTCCGATTTCTGCCTTTAAGCATTAGAAATGAAAATGACGCAAACCATGAATACACTTGGACTTCAAAGCTAATCTTCTTTCCATCTTCAAAGGAAAAGAAATGGATCTTGATGTTTTTAATCTGTTGAAGTAAGGACTCGAAATTCGTCACCGTGTTTTACCAAGCGCTCATTACATTCGAATTCTACCACAACGGCTCTCCTAACAAGAAAGATGTTGGCTTGAGTGTTGCCAATTCTGGTCCGTTATGGGTCAGTTTGGCCTGTACAGGGTTCTTTCCAAATTTTTCACCTGCTTCACTATTCACATGTAGACCTACTATCAGAGGTTTTTCTTTTTTGTTTGTTTGCATGTTTTTGATGTTTATTATGACTACAGAATTATAGGTTTCCTTGGGAATTCAATAAGGAAGCATCTCATTGGTTTGGTTTGGTTTTAGCATTTTGTGTAATTTTGAGAGATTTGATAAGGCTAAGTCTTCTAATGAACATGATGAAAGTGAACTCGCTGATTAACATTTGAAAACATACACCAAAGTATTGATGATCATAAAGACAATGTTCACACTTTACTGACAATAATGAAACTCAAAAGGGATTGTCATGTCTTCCGTAGGTTCAATAGTCAATCAATAACTTCCAATTTTGAGTACGTTACAAGATCATTTTCCCGCAATCTTACAAACGTAATTAATGCAAATCGGACCAATCCGATTTTGCACTCTCCTTTTTGACGAAGCATATCTTTTGTTCTACATATCGGATTTGAATGAAATAAACGGCAAATGAAAGCTTATTTATTTGGCTTTAAAAGCATACCAAACAAAGATCCATGCATATTTTAGTTTCTTACAAAATGTCTTTGTCCAGAGTGTTAACATTTTTTTGGGACAGCCTGTATTTACTTATTTTATTTCCTTAAATATACCGAAAATCGTGAGATTTGCTAGCAAAACCGGGAGTCTCCCGCAGAAAACGGGAGAGTTGGCATCTCTGATACACCCTCATTACACACACATAATTATAGTGCCCTAACAGTGTTTCCAAATGAAGGAATATGAATCTGCCAAAAATGGTTCCAGCTGCTAAAATGCAGTTTTCTTCAGACTTATTTGCCGCACATATCTATTGCTCCAGGACTCTTTTTTCTTGGGAGGCAAGTAAATTTTCTTGTCCTACCTTCCAGCTGAAACTTGTCTGTTTTCCACTCTCAGAAATAACCTATAGTTTTATGCCACAGAAAACCAACCAACAATTTTTAGTAAGAAATCATTACACATGGGTCGTTTTTTTCTTCCTTGTGATAACCTTAGACATGGTTTTTTTATGATAAATCATCATATATGTGTTCAATTTTTGAAAACTGACTCAAAAATTGCTGAAATTACAAAATTTGGAAAAATGGGTATACGTATTTATTGCAAGTAAAATCCTTAGAAATGGGTATAGCTTTTTCTACCTCCAAACAAAATTGAGGCACGTTTTTTTCTGGAAATATTATCTTATGATTTCGGGAATATTTTAACGTACTACAAGACTCTCGCTTCCTGTTTAGTACATCTAAAGAAACCCATAGATATCCGATGATGAGTTAATGAGGTTTGGGCTCCAGGACCAGAACCCCCCGCTCCCCCCATACCCATGCATGGTCAGGGGGAAAATAAACTTAAACCACCAGGAACCACAAGACTATTTTTACTTATTTACAATAAATTTATAACATATAAAAAATCAGCCATATTTCTTCTAATATGTAATAATTTGGATCTTGGATTTGGACAAATAACTAAATTAGTTTAAAAGTATTTCATATTTGTGCAAGCGGCGGTTACGAAATGGCATTTTTGACAAAAATAAAATGTCATTTTCCGTCCATCAAAATTTGAAAGTTCTTTTTTTATTTTCGATTTTAATTGCAAGTATTGTTGTCTTAGGCAAAAAAAGAAAGAAAAAGAAAAAACAAGTTTGTTTCCAGTAGGCCACTCGCATTTTGATTTTGGAGCCATTTTACCGCGTTTTTTAAAAATTTGATTTACTGAAAAAATTTGCACTTTTTAGACTAAAGTGCCACAGAGATAGAAACTTTCATTAAAAACATGTAAATGATCCCAAATCGATAATTCTTTTATAAACTAATAACTTGACAGTAAAATATGATTTGAAACTGTTTGACTTGCCATTTGATTGATTTGAGCCATTTCTGGGGAAAATCCTTAAAGAAATAAAAAGCGCATTTAGATTTTTGGAATACTGGAAACAAACTTGATTTTGTTGGCCTTATGACCCTTCATATGGTGTAAGTTAAAAAAAAAATATCTGGCCTCTCTAACCTTGGATCAATGCACTTTATACGTTAGAAAAGAATAAAAACAGAAGAGATCTAAAAAAATGGTGCGACATTAATGTAGATTGCCATAGCCTATAAAACTGATAAAACAAAATATCAACGGGGTTAGCAGAACACTTAAGCCTAAACTGTTTTTTTTTTTTTTGCTTTTCACGTGCTTCGTATAACCGAAAAAGTTCCCATTTCTATATCACTTTATAAACAGCAATTGCCTAGCTTATTGTTTTTGTCTTAAAATTAATATTTTCATAAAATAGGTAATTTTATCATTTGAGTAATTATAATGATTATTCTTACCATTTATAAATGTGTCAAAATATGCAAAAAAAAAATAATTAGCTCATTTTCGTACTAATTGATAGAATTTTGTCATAATACTTTTGCAACTTTGCTTCATAAAAAAATTTATGTCATGGCAGATTAAAATTATGAACTTAAACTTTTCTCTACTTTTCTGCCAAAAAATCGATTTTTTTCTAATTGACACGTTGCGCTAAAAAGTTTTTTTGGACTAATTTGCGGTCAGCGTTGACCTTTAAAATTATAAGCAGTCTCAAAACCAAATAAATCCATTTTTGAGTTTGAAAGTAAAGCAGAATGTAGGCCAACTTACGTAGATTTTGTTTGACGCGCAGTATCATGTTGCCAGATTTTGTTCTTGATTGGGGGGAATTATGTAGCTGGTGTCCCACTCCCAGCGTCTAGCGTACCCTATTTTATCCTACTCATTTCCTTTTATTGATATTATAGGTGAGTATAACTATAAATATATTCTAATAATAACAGAAAGGTAGAAGCGTTGAAAAGAGGTTGAATTGTCCCGAGGGTCGAATCGTCTTTTGATCTTGGGTCCGAATTGGCTTGGCCGAATTGGCGTTTGGGTCGAATCGTTTAGGTACTTGTTATGAATACAAGGCTCGTGATTGGCTGAAGCCGACGAGTGGCTTTTTTTTATTGCATATGACATCATCGAATTACCGGCGTGATTTTTAACGGTTTATTCAGAGATTTTGTACAGTTTTCTCCTAAATGTGCAACTTTTGAAATTGTCACACCCGATGATAATTTGTTTTTTTATTCTTAAATATTATTGGTGTCAACAAATCGTAGTTCCTCGTGAATTGCACCTAAACAACGTCTTTTTCGTGCTTGTGTTATGGTCCAGAGTGGCCAAGACAAAGTTTGTACAGGGGTCAAATATTTTTAAATTGACCCAATCATGTTGAAAAGTGCACCACATTATGTGTCTAACCATAAGGATTCAGAAAAGGTATAGTTTGTACTATCTACAGCCTAAAGTTTCAGAGTTAT